>ML688418.1:89803-188200 GCA_007922175.1 Pelusios castaneus
TGACGAAGTGGGATTTTCTCCCACGAAAGCTCATGCGATAAATAAATCTGTTAGTCTTTAAAAGTGCCACAGGACTCTGTTGTCTTTCTACAATAGACTAACACGGCTTTGGAATATGAGCTCTAAGACTGGCTAATAATGACTCTTCCAGACACCCTTTCTAGGACTTCATCAGTATTGGTGTCTCTCTCTGCTGCAGGGTCACTAATGACATTTTAACCATTGAGATACTGAGGACTGTACAAGGCCATGCAGTTGCCTATAGTCAGAACATCTGCTAAGATGAGCCTGCAGTTAATTCTACATTATAGACATGGCAGTGAAGCCTAAATCCAGTTTGTATAGCAGCTGTCCCTGTACGCCCCGGTATTGGCATTAATGATAACAGCCCCTCAGGATACAGTTTATTTCCAGCTGAAATCTCTCTTGAGATATCATGCATGTTGCTCCTCCATTCTATGTACCAACAAATTGTGTTCTCTACCGTGTTCCTAATCAACCTGAAGGCACCTATGGCCAGGGAGGTGAAAGTTAGGCAGGCTCAGAGAGGTGGCCTCAAATCTCAGGAACATGACATGCAAAATCAACAAGAGGCCAGTGGCTGGGAACGTGTCAATCAGGATGGGAGGATGTGCTGACCTGAGGATTCTCATGATCTCATCTAGCGGCTGGGATCCCACCGTTCAGCTGTAGGTACGGAGAGTGACCGAGGAATGGTCTGGACAGATAACTGGCCCTAAGTGATGTGAAAACTGTTGATGTTGGTTTAATTTGGCCAGAACCTCCCTTTCACCAAAATAAGCCAGGCTGATTTCTACCACCCTGGAACCAGAGAGTCAGGTACAAGCCATCCCCCAACCAAACAAATGAGGGACTGCAAGACAGCCAAGGAAGTGGGACTCACTGAGTTGAAAGGGAACTTGGGCTCATCCTGTTCAGCCCCCTTCACTCCAGCTATTGCACATTCTGGGGCCGCATATCTGTGTTGCAAGAGAAGAGCTATGGGCAGTGCCTTCAAGACAGAGTGTTTGCCATTGGAAGCTGTTGGGTTAACACATTCAGTCTGATCTTTACCTTTCACCTTCAGCTATCTCACCATTCTCCTCTGCAGTTGGCTTATGCTACCCAGAGCAGCACAGCAGGAGTGGCTAGACAGTTGGTCCTGCATTGTCGCTTAAGGGAGAGGAATGTATCCATCTGGCCTTACCCTCCTTCACATACATTGTGCTCATGTCCATTAGACCATGGCAGTTTTTTCAGCCAGAGGATGAGACTTTCACAGGTTGTGCTGGAATACAAGACTGAAGAAAACAAAATTCCTTGGAAATTTTTTTTTCAAAGGGCAGAGAATGTGGGCTTGCAAGAAAAGGAGAGAGGGAAACAAAGGGAATGAGAACCTCAGTAGCACAATGCTCTGCAGGAGGAAATAAAGGATGTGTCCTTCTTGCATAGAATATTTATAATCATAATAACAACAACAATAAGAGCACAGTTGGTCTCAGGGTATGCACTCCCATCTCATCCACCAGGGAAGAGTGGGAAGGTAAGCTGGCATTATTCTATCTGTCTCCCACTTCTCCCATCCAGAATCACTGACCTCCTCTGGGGCTGATAAAAGCAGCTGGTGGAAGTCTCCAGTCTCTGGCCATTTTTGGGGATGGTCATTTTGTTCCGCAGAGTGACCCCCTCGGGCGTTGTCTGCAGGTTCCCAGACAGATCGCCACAAATAGGGTTTGGAGAATTGGTCTGAGAGGGGCTTCTTATGGGTGATAACAACACCCTGGAGTCTGCTGAGGAAGACGGATGGTCCATGATGGGGAAGGGTGGGCTGAAGAGGATAAGGCTCTGGGGCCTTCCTGGTCTGGACCTATAGGAAGGCTTGGAAAACCCTGATGGCCTCTCTATTTTTGAGGATTGTGGGTTGTCTCCTGTGGTTTCCCCCTCTGAAATGCGCTTTCGGCGCAGCACTGGTGCCTCTTGGGTGGAATTACGACTGGAGAGGGAGAGATCTGGCAGGAGGTTGAGGCTGCCATGCCTAGAAGATGTTGAATCCACTTGACTTGGGTCACTGTTTTCTTTCTCTTCTTTGGCTTTCTTCTCTACCCGAGGGCTCTTTGGGGACTCCAGCTGTATCCAAGCTGCTCGGTGGGTCTGCCTGCTGGCTGAGTGGACTTCTGTTTCCTTCCTCCCTGGCAATGCAGGGAGGTCACAGTCAGAGTTCTGAGTCTGTAGCGGCTGTGGGACCTGTGTGTACTGGATCTTGGGTGGTATCACTGGCACGGCTCTGGCCTGGCACATCTTAATCATGAAGGATGTCCTCACTGCCGACACGCTCACAGGGGCAGAGTTACGACGGCCGGTGGTGGCATGGGCCACTGCCATGTAATCCAGATCTAGTTCCTGGGGATCGAAGCGAGATGCCCAAGGGTCGCCTTTGTTCCTGGCAGGGCAGGCGGCAGGCAGCGATGGGACAGAATCGCTGTTCTTCCCTTCCTTCTGCATACAGAGGAGGTTTCCAGGTGAAAGGGGCATCACCAGGCTCTCGAACTTGAAGAAATTGGGGGCTGGGAGGAATGAATCCAGGTTGAGAGATGATGGCCTGGTTCTCACTTTACGGGGTGCATCTTCACCTTTGTTGTTACTCGGTTGTGGCTCGCACGGCACCTTGATGACAGCCCCTCCAGTGGTGGCAGCGTCTTGAAGCCTGGATGGATCTCCATCTCGTTTCTTTCCCTGTAAGAAACCAACTGGGGTGCTGCAGGGTGGGAAAGCCGGTTCAGGTGTCAAGCCCTGAGGGTTTGCTTTGCTGCCATCCACTTCCTTCTCCTCAGGCTCTGAAAGAAAGGCAGTGTGTCGTTCCTCACGCCTGGCTGGAACACCTCCTGCAGGCTCTGACTTGCTGTTCAGGGCATCACTTGATCCGTCACGCTCTAAAGAGTTCTCTTGAGGATTCAGACAGGTTTCGGCTCGCTTGATGTGGCTTGGCCTGGGTGGTGAGGTCAGCAGTGTTCCTAACAGCTCCCTGGTCCCCGCTCTAATGACGCCACATGGGAACTCTTCAGCTGCACTTGTGAAAGGTGGCTGGAGAGTCCACACACTCAGCACCATGTCTTTACTATCCAGGGAGAGGCTGCGGCTGAACCGTGGCCTAGGTAAAAGGCCCCTCTCTGCTCCATCACTCTGTGGCTGGAAGTCATTCATTGCCTTTTCCTGGAGGCTCTTGAAGGTGGGGGAATGGAGTGGGCTAGTGACCCACTGGTGATCTTCCCATGGTTCCACCAGCTCGAAGATGTGGACGTTGTCTGTCCATGCATCCTCTTCCTCATGGTCCAAAGAGTCTAGGGCTCTGATAGCCACGCCACTCTCTTTGGGCTGCTGCGCTCCATCATCACTTGCCCTCTTTGATGATAGCAGGCCATCACCACGGGGAGTCGTTCCATCAGGCTCCTCCCTTTGGGTCAGGGCTCCACCCTGGTCTACTGCAAGGCCAGCCTTTTCCCTTTGCAGCAGGCCAGAGCTGCCTTTCTCCTGGGCTTGGTCCGAAGACATCCCTTTGGGGCCTGGGACCTCTTCTTTTAAACAAACCTCAGTGAGCGACTGATCATCATTAAGCTTCCGGTCTGGGTGGGAAGCCGGAAGACCGCTGCTGGCATCCTCCACCACAAGATGGTTCTCTGGAGAAGTTGCTGCAGACAGGACGGTGTCCCATTCCAGTATGGTAGGAGAACAGTCACACTGTGCTACTACTTCAGGTGTATGACTCTGGAGGCTGCCTGACTCCTTCGACCCTTCTTTGGAGGTGGCACCACATAAAGGAAACAGAGATACGACCTGTGGGGTTGTGGCTGGAGTTTCCTGGTCAGCCAGTGACAGGGCAAGCACAGAGCTAGAAGAGAGGCCGTCTGTTTGTAGTGAAGCAGAGAATTCAGGAGCTAGTGCTGAGTGCATTATTTGCTGGTGTGAGTCTGTCTCAGGGACAACTGCAGGCAGGAACAAGAGCTCCTCTTCAGATTCAATAATTTTGAGTTCTTGTTGAATCTCCGGCCACAATGGCTTCAGCAGGGCATTGGCAGTGTCATCTTCCACCTGAAAAATACCAGAAATGTCATAACCTGACCACTAGCACTCCCATCTCCACATATCCCTCTGCCTACAACTCTGCCCATACGGCCCTCTGGGAATACAGTCAGGCTAGTGAGAATATAGGCACTCATCCACTCGTCACCAGAAATTTGTTTAAATAAAATAATTATAATACCTTGCTTTTATGTAGCCTTTTTCCATCAGTACATTTCAAAGCACTTGACAAAGGAGGTCAATATCACTCTTCCCAGTTTACAGATAGGGAAACTGAGGCACAGAGTGGTGAAGTAACTGGCCCATGATTACCCAGCAGGCCACTGACAGAGCCAGGGATAGAATGAGATCTCCTGAGTGCCCGTCCAGTGGTCGATCCACTAGGTCACACTGCCTCCCTTGCATATGCCTGTAAACAAGTGAGTTTACAGGGGAGATCATCAGAGGTGAGGCAAGGACTCAGGTGTGGTGGCAAGTGCCCAAACTGAGTTAGCAGAGAAACAATAGCTACGGTTCTCTCCTCAGACCCTACACTCCTAGCTATCTTTGAGACACCACTGACTCCCTGAGAAAAATCAATCTGTCAACATACAGTTCCTCAGGCTCCCTCTCAACCTGCCCCACAGACTAGGAGTGAAATAGACTAGACTAGGGTGACCAGATGTCTCAATAGGGGAGATGGAAATAGACTAGGGTGACCAGATGTCCCAATTTTATAGGGACAGTCCCAATATTCAGGGCTTTTTCTTAAATAGGTGCCTATTACTGTCCACCCCCATCCCCATTTTTCACACTTGCTATCTGGTCACCCTAAAATAGACTCATCTGCCCCAGGAAGGGGGCGCTGAAACCCCATTAAAGAAATGTTGCCAAATGCTAGGTCAGGCACATTGGAAGGAATAATTGGAACTACTCAGACACATTGCTGGGTTCCACTCAGAGGAAAGCTCTGGAGTGGCTGTGAATGACAAAGAAAAACTCCACTCGGCATGCAGTAGTGACCCAACACACAGACTGCTTGGATGGGTCAAGAAGAGAATAGAAAAGGAAACTGAGAAATATCAAAATCCTGATGAAGGACGTGGCAGAAATAGAAGAAGGGGGTCAGAGCTGGCCATATGAAGAGACTTCCAGATGAAGAGAGGAAGTAGCATGAGAGGAGGGCATCGTTCAGAGAAGAGGGAAATAAAAGGGGACATGGCAGCTGTGTGTGGACTAGAGAAGGTCAATCAGCACCTAGCCAAGCCCGTATCACGCGTCGGAAGCAGACACACATGCAGCAGCTCGTCAGTTTCCCACAGCAGTCCCCAGCAAGATGGGGACACTACCAGCTCCCTCAGGTCCTTTGAGACAATGGCTTCTGCTTCTTTCAAGACTGCCTCACCAGCTCTCTCAGGAACAAGGCCTCCTCTGCTTTAATCGCTGGTGTCTCCTGCTGCCGGCTGGCTCTCTCTGAGGGGTTTTCCTGCATCCTGAGCTGTCCTTGTTCGACCTCACCTGCCGAGTGCAGGCCTGCCGGGCCCTCTGGCGCTGGTGCCTGCTTCAAACCAGGCCTCTCCTCTGGGGCTTGCCTGCCACTGGTGCTGCAGACAGCACCACCTAACATCTCCTGGTCTGTGACCGGCTTCGGGGTTTCCGAGGACGTGGGCTTTGGCTTCTTGGCTGCCGTCAGTTCTTCAGTGGTAGAACCTGGGTTAGGAACAAGGATCAGCCATAGAAACCACTCACAACACAGGCATGCAGCTGTGGTAGGACAGAAAGGATGTGTGTAGCTCCCACCCCGCAAACTGACAAAAAACAACGCCCTTTATACACTGCTTAGAGTGTAGAACTTTTTTTCTCGGGAACCAGTTGAAAAAAAAACCTCATTTCTGCCCAGGACCCAACAATTACATCTCTGAGCAACGCTTTCCAGTCTTTTGGCGGCAGCGGCAGGGGGTGCCGCGACCCAGTGCTTTACGATCTGCGACCCAGTACTGGGTCCCGACCCTAAGTCTGAAAATCACTGGCTTAGAGTCTCCACTGGCCTGGACAGGGCACTGCTGTCAGGAAGCTCACACAATTTGCATCCCGTGTTCTAGTGAAACCACCTTACTTCTCTGCACCAACCTAGTGCTTCTCCCCTGAATGCCCACCCGCCTCCCCAAGCACCCACTGGAGGCCTCTGAGTTCTCCCTCCTCTCAGAGTGCCATTGGGAGCCCGTTCTCTCCTCTGCCTTCTTGCCTGCACTGCACAAAGTAGCCAGCGCAGCAGGGTCCCGAGCCTTACTTTGGCTCATTGCTGGGGCAGGGCATTGCCCACCTCTACTAGCGTTACCTGCTCCAGCCTCTGCCCTGGACTGCTTCTCCTCCTGCCCTGTGGCCCACTCAGGCCTGGACTGGCTGTCCCCTTCTGGTGCCGTGGGAGCGGCGCTGTCCGGCCCCAGCGCGGACAATTCCTCCAGGCTGGAAAGGGCAGTTTTCTCCTTAGCAGGCACACGGCACAGGGTGCTATTGGCGTTGATGACGGCAGAGACCCGAAGGGGCACAGAAACGGCAAAGGGCTCAGAGATGTTCATGGCTTTGCGCTGGTGCCGGGGTGAGGCTTCCAGGGGGAAGAGATTGGTGGGAAAGCCTGAGGTGGTGGCTGTGTCGGAGGTGTAGAACATGCGGCACATCTTCGGGGAGGTCTGCTCGTTCTCTGGGTCCTCTGTGGCCCGGAACACCTTCAACTGCTCGGGTGGCGAGCTTGCTGCGGGGCAGCTGGGGGTCACTCGATCTCCACTGAGCTCTGAGCCTCCCTCTGCTCCCGCTGCAGCCCCCTCACGGTCCCACTTACTCTCCTTTCTGAGGTCACCCGAGCTGCCTGTGCCTCCCGTCTGCGTTTTCATCACCGGGATGAAAAACCCTCCGGCAGTGACTGTGCGTTTGAATCGACCTTTCTCCTCCTCCCCTGGGGAGAGGGGACAAACAGAGAATTAGCAAAGGGAGCAGTGATGAGGGAAGCCTCCCTCCAAACATCCAGGAGACAGGGCGTGTCCCACAAAACACCCCTAGCCCTTACAGGCCAGGGGACAGGCCCCACTAAACTCCTTTCAGGCTGCCTCCCAGAGCTAGCAGCTCTGACAGAGCTAGCAGCTAGCAGCTCTGGAGCTAGACAGGATCCCCTCCAGCTGCAAACGGCCCCGGATCCTCCCTGGCTTCGTGCATCCCCCTGTGCCTTGCCAACCACCCGTGTGTGGGCTTTGCCAGCTGGTTGCAGGCACCTGGCACTGCCTCATGCTCTTTCCAGGCGACCTTCCCACAAACGGGGACCTTCTGCCCACTGGAATAATGCAGAGCTGAGTCAGCCAATTGTACTGACCACGGAAATGCACACAGGCACGTATGTACATGCCCGGATGCATATGCCAACATACAAGCACACAGATAAGGGGAGAGGAGTGCATACACACACGTACGGACACGTCTAAACATCTGGTGAACCATGGAAGCACATGAGAACATGCAGAATACAGAGAGAAGTAAACACAGACACACATGTGGGTAAGCATGTATAGAAACAAGAACACCTGCCAACAATATGCACACATGCATGAGCGCGAAGAGCTCACGGGCCTGTCCCACACTCCGCAGCCTTAAGGACAGACTCTCAGGTCTCACCTTCAGCAGGCAGGGAGCAGAGCGAGTCCATGCTTTTAGCTGGTCGAATAGTTGCTTTTTCTGTGGAAAATTAAGTTTAGAGACCTACTTCAGATCCTGGGACCTCTCAGTCTACAGCCTAACTGGAGAACACAGCATAATTGAACCACAGCAATGATCAGAGGGTGGACTAATGCAGTGAAAGGCTTTTACAGTCCCTTACTAACAAGAAACAGCGTGATCTCACTCAGTGCACTATTTAGCACACAGCTGGGTCCAGAAAGTACTCCATGCTCCAACACCAGCACTTTTTGGGGAAGGAGAGATCTGGAAATGAGTGCTGCAGAACAGGTCCGTGACTGGTGCGGGATAGCAGCATGTTGAAGTCTTCCTTATCAGAGTGGTAAAACAGTCTTGTGGTTAAAACAGAGGGCTATTCTAAGAGCTGTCACAGGCTTCCCGCATGACACGGATTGCATATGCAAATCACATGGGATGGGTATGATCGCAGATGCACAAGTACACTATCAGAGACAGGCCACAGCCACAAAACTTGGATCAGGAGTGCAACTATCTTGAAGTTCAAGGGGGTTTGGTGCCAGGATTTTGATCCAAGCTCACCTCTAATTATTATACAGTACCAACCATACAAGTGATATGCAATGTTGCAAACTCTAGTGATTTTATTGATAATTTTGTGGCATTAAGGCCTTTTCTTAAAGTCCCAGCTACTGGATTCATGAGATTATATGAGACTCAATCCCGCTTTTTTTTTTTTTTTTAAAAAGCAGGTTCCTAGCCCTCATGATTACAGAGAAAAACACGAACACATGATTGCTAAACGCTACAACACTGGACATTTAATTAAAAGAACCCCAAATGTTGTTTTTTTTTTTAATCTCCTTATTTTTATTACAAACTCATGATTTTGGGGGTAGGGGGACTGACTCATGATTTTTGAATACTTGGCTTGGCAATACTGGATACATTCCTAGGAGGCAGAGCAATTGTTAGATTGCAATGAAGGAAAATCTAGATTTATTTTTTACCTGTAAACTCTGCAACTGGGATCCTTTTTAAACAAAAATACCAAGAGACGATAAACAGGGGAACTCATGAGGCCAGTTTATATGAAGACACTTTGGCTCTTTAACACCCCGTTGGCACAGAAAAGCCACCTAGAGCGTGCTGGAAAATGGCACATGGCCAGGTTACGAGGGATAATACTTTAGTGGAACGTTCTGGGTTGGCGTTCCCTGGTTCTGACTGCCTGTCAGTGCCATGCTCAAGTGAAGGGCCCATGATGCAAGAGGCCAGCTATGTGACTCCCCTCCCCCAACTCTAGAAGCTGAATCTGACTTTCATACGGGATCGTCTGAATTCTTGCTGCAGCAGCAGCGTCAATGGGTTACCCACTGCCATGTGAGACAGGAGTGACTGGGGGAGTTACCTGAGAGAGGAAACTAACTGACAAGCTGGTCCTTACCAGAGAGTTTCTGCCCTCTCACAAACACACTCCCATTTCGGCTCAGTTTTGACTTTGAATCTGATCCAGACCGGCCCAGGTTAAATATTGACTTCCATTTCTTAGATTTGGTGGATAATTTTCTCCTGAAAGAGAAAATGCACAAAAGATTAGCGCCAAGTACCTATAGCTGAACACGAGAAACCTTTGTCTTCCTTGTCGTCACAGAAACCTCTCTCCCCCCCATCCACCCTCCACCTCTTCTCCTCTTTTCAATTCTGGGTCTTGCAAGGCAAACATTATCATAACCTGAAGAGAGAGGTTTTCAAAGAGTCCCAGTGGAATTAGGTCCACAAACCCCAGTGATTTTCCAGGCAGTTGGTTACTAACACCCGTGGGCCCCTTTGAAAAGCTCAGCGTAAAACTGCAGGAGAAGCCCCACATCTCATGCACATTCTCCTTTCCATATTTTATTGTGTCGATCTTTGTCTTCGCCTTCCTGCCTCACTCTCCTGTTCCTCTAGCATCAGCCTAGTCTTCTCCTTTCCATATTCTTCCATCTCTTAGTGCAAGAACCTTCTCTGCAGCTCCTACTGTTTGACACAGGCTCCTGGTATCCCTGCCTCAGCCCCCTTCTTGTCCAGCAGTTTGGTACCAAGAAGATGTTAGACCAGTGGTGCCCAAACTTTTCTTGTTGTGCCCGCCTCACGGTTAATGGAATCTGTCCATGCTCACCCCTCTCCCACCGGTACTGCACAGCTGGCTCAGTGGAGGAGCTTGGGCTGAAGCAGAGCAGGGGCCACAACTAGGGATGGGGAGGATCTGGGGCTAAGAGGAGCAGAACTGGCCTGGGGGTGGAGAGAAAATGAGGGCAGAGCTGGGACCAAGGCCAGGAGCTGGCTGGGCCCAGGAGACACAGTGAGGAGCCAGGGGTGGCACCTGGGACCCGCAGTTGGGAGCCATGGTTGGGACTGGGAGCAGATCCACAGCTGGGGAGGGGAGCTGCTGCAGGGTGTGGGGCTTGGGCTGGGGGCATGACCAGAACAGAGCTGCAGGCAGAGGGAGGCTGGCTGGCACGTCCTACCTGTGTTCCCCCACGGGGCACACACGGGCCCTGCTGCACCCCCCTGAATGTTTCTCTGTATCCCCTTAGTGGGATGTGCCTCAGTTTGGGGAACACTGTGTTAGCAGTACAGAATCCCCTCCCTTTGAGTTACAGAGGGACCAGGAGGTTTAGAGGTAAAAGTGTGAGGAAAAGGGACACTCTAGTAGGTGCCAGGTATCCTATTCGAGGAGTGGGCTGCTCCACACCTTTTCCCTCTGTTGGATTTTCCTTTGCTACTTCTATATGACGTGAGTAGATAAATCATTGCTACGGTTCCTTATGGGTCACTGGATTAGTAAGTGACCAGCTGCAGAGGTTATTATATCTGAGCTAGGGCAATGCGGTGACCATATACGACTAGATTAGATTCGATTTGATGAGATAAAATAATGCTACCTGACAACTGCAGCAAACCCAGATGATTTCAGACTCCTCAGAACTGGCACCCTCTTCTAAATATATCTATACCTACGCTGCACCCTGCTGGCAGAATTGGTGTATAGGGTACATGTGGAGACATGCTGCTGTAAAAGGCAGGCTCTGATGTGTAGCTACACTCATCCGTGAAAGGCACTGTCTGCGAAGAGGCAATGGGAAAGGCTCCAGCAGTTCACTGCAGTCTCCCTGCTTCAGAGTCCTCCCCTGTCTCAGTGTCTGCCTGGCTCTATATATTTGAGCTAGCTGGGCAGACAGGGTATATACCCAACACACAGCCATAAGGAGTATGCAGTTTCATGATACAGCAGGAATGATATTTGCCCCCGCGGCTCTGTGCTTTGCATAAAGGAACACCGCAAATTATAAAACCAGGCCATTGATCTTCAACCTTTTCTGATTTGCGGACCCCTAAAAAAAATTTCAAAAACGGAGGTGTGGATCCTTTTGGAAATTGGAGCCATAGTCTGCAGGCCACAGGTTGAAAACGACCGAACTAGGCAGATGGATGCCTCACACTGCAGTTCAGACTGGCCACCAGCAGGTAGAGCTCTTACCACATGTTTTCCAGACCGGTTTGACATTCAAGCAAGTTGGCCAGATTCTTAGACCAAGGAAGCAAAGAGAGCTGCCCTCCAGTGTGGGAGCCTGCCTGGTTCCATGTGGAAGGAGGGTGGAAGGAAGCATGGGAAGCAGAAAGCTGGGAAATCACATTTGCAATGCTTGCAAAGAGAGATTGATCTCTTCTCCTTGCAGACGGCACACAGTACCCTGATGGTGGTGGCGTGCTCACCAATGGAGGAGAAGGGGATGGCACCAGAGCTGTCACGCTGCGGGGATGCAATGGGGATTCTCTCTCTCTTATATGTAACATTTCAAATAGCTAAAGCAGGATGCAGCTGGTCACCCTCAGTCCCTGGGAAGCCATTCCAGCAGTAGGTGCTGGCCCCAGCACTCACCTGCTGAATGTGCACAGGCTCAGCCCCTGCCTTTCTGCCCAGCCCACCAGTGGACAATATCATGCTCCATCCCTGTGCTCCCCTGCAACCAATGAGCATGCCCGAGAGCGGCTGAAGGCTCTGCCCTCTCTACCTCTGCCCCAGCCAATGGAGCATACAACTGCAGGCACCACTAAATGTGGGAAATGTTCTCTTTCAACCAAAACAGGAGGTTGGGAGGAGGGGGAGATCAAAGTGGGACTGTTCCATCAAAACATGACTGTGGGAAGGTATGCTGCCATCCATTTGTGTTGCAGCTTTCTTCAGGCACCTACTTGCTGTCAGGTAGGTCGACAACAGTGTGGAAGAAGGATCCGGTGACTGGAACAATTTCAGGCAAGCTGTTCTCTCTCCTCTCCTTCCGGGCAGGGTGGGAGGCCGACAGTCTCCGTGCCTGAGCTTCTTCCAGGCTCATCAGTTTCATAGGCAGGGAAGCAGAGGGCAGGCTCAGACTCTTCACAAAGGGCATATTCTCTGAAAAAGAAACAGAAGATTCCAACCCTGAAGGGGGGCAGTGAAGAAGGATTCCATTGTGTTTCCTTCACAGAATCACCCCTTGCAGGGGAAAAGTCATTCGCATTGAGATAGGCTTGTCCAATGAGTCCCGTCTCCACAGCAGTCTTTTTTTTTTTTTTAATCAGAAAGCAGTGGTGCCTCCCAGCCAAGCTCTGCTCACTAGCCTCACTCCATATTGCGGTGGCTCATTTCTTCTGCTGTTGAAGCCTTGGCATGAAAGATACGTCCCTACAAACCATCTTAAACCCAATTCCCCTGAGCTTTGGGCAAGTTCAGATCCAGATCCCAACTTCGTGGCAGGCTTTTGTCTCTACTCTGTCTTTCTCCTGTTTGTTTAGGAGGGTTGCACTGAAAAGTGACATTTCTTTCCTTCGTGATGAATTTTAGTGCTTGCAAAAGGAAGCCCTGGAGAGTGAAGGCCTCTGTTTTACATGAGCAGTAGCAAGACTAACTTCCTACACACTGCCTCACCAATGAACCAACCTCCTCAAGGAGTGAGAGGGGAGCTCAGCCTCTGCAATCTAGGCAATTCTTGGCCTTTCTGCTTGAGTAAGATGACCATTTAGTCAATGCCGGTGGGTTCTGTAATATGGGAACTTCCCCACTAAGAACTGGATTGAGGCCATCAGTTTACTCCTTCCAGGACTCCGCACAGCTGTTAGGAGGCAACTGTGTTCAATTACTACCCAATCTGGCCTGTTCAGAACTGGTGACCTGAAGATCAAAGGCTCTGCAACGCATCACCGACCCTTTATGTTGACAAGACCTCCATCTTGACATTTTATCAGTTTGAAATAATCCTAGTGCAGAATTCTCCACTATGTGGCCTCCAACCTCTTTCATGGAAGAACAAAGGGCCACAGGAATCACATTAGTGTGGGAAAAGCAGAGGTGTCTGAAGGTCAGGGCGGGAGCTCTGAGCAAGTGGTTTCTAGCAGTGGACTTGAAGGGGGCATTGAAGGTCTGACAGAGCTGCATGTGGGGAAATTGCATGCTCACTGCCCACCTGGCTACACAGCAACAAATCCTTAGACAAGTGATCAGAATGTTGTGTAAGCTGTAGTTTTCGCCACTTCTTTTGATGGCAGGAAGGGCTGAGGTTAGAAACAACAAGGAGTGGGATGAGAATGCTGGGCAAAAAAGGTGGGGACCTTGGTGTGAAGAGCTATGCCTGGAGAAGGACTGTCATGGCGATGTGAAGATTTCAGCTGGGTCGATCTGTTGGTAGGACGGTTGAGGATTCTAGATGTTGGTGAGAAGGTTAAGTTGGGTGTTTGTGAGAAAAATTAGGGGGGGTTGGGATATTGATGGTCTATGGGAAACGTTAGTGTTGAGACTGGGTTTACTGTTCTACTGGTGAGAAGGGTGTTTATGAGAAGTGTCAGAGGTAGTGTGGGGTTGGGCACCGTTGAGAAGGCTTAGGGTGGGTTTGCGTTTTGATGGGGACCAATTGAGTATACTGATGAGAGAGATGTGGGGTGGTGATGAGAAGTGTGAGGGTCGTTGAGGGGTTGGGGCACTAGCAAATAGGCTTGGGAAAAGGAGAGGGTTGAGAGTGGGCTGTTGGTGGGAGGAGACATGGCTAGGGTTAGAGCTGCCAGCAGTTAATGTATATGGCTAAGGAAGTATTTACCATCATTCTCCATAGAGCTGGTTGTTATGTTGCTGTTGAAGATCTGATCCACGTGGTTCAAGATGAACTCAATCACCAGCTGCTGGACTCGCACCTCCAGGAAAGCTGCATCTCCATTACAGCCGACAGCCTCGATTTCCTTTGACCTGTACCATGGGGGCAGTGGCCATAAACACAAGAAAACACTGCATCCCATGACAGCACGTGAGGGAGAGAACTTCTTTGACATTGTTCAGTGGCTCATGCATGGAACTTTTCCTTGGTAGAGCAGGAATGTCCTGGAATAGGAATTTTTTACCCACTGTTGCTCTGAGCCTTTGTCTTTTTCCACTTCCAATCCTTTATTCTCTCTCTCTTTTCATTCTTTCTTAATTCCTTTCCCATTTCTTCTCTCACCTTTCCTTTTTCCTTCTTTGTTGCTTTCTCCATTTCCTCTCTTCCCTTGTTTTTTCACTAGTTTTATTCCTCAGAAGCTTTTCTTCCCCTCTACTATTTCCACCATCTCTTTCCTTTCTATTTACCCTTTCTTGCCTTCTCTCTGTCCTTTTCTCTATTCTTTTTAGAAACAGACCTAAATGAGCACAGCAGGCCCAGCATCACCTCAGACCCTGGATCCAGAGCTAAACGTTGTGGTTTGAACTTATTTCTGCAAAGTGGATTTGAACCCAGACCACCAGAACTGAACCCCATCAAATCCATGGTAAGTGCAGATCTGAAGTTTGTGACTCAAGTTCTTCATTTCCTGCTATTTTTTTTATGACTGTCTCTATGTGCTTGTCTCTTTCCTCCATCCCCCCAGCACTCTTGGATTCTCACTCTCCCAGCAGAGAGACCATCCTAATGTTGCCATAGCAAAGTGTTACTGGTGAAATTATCTCTAAGCAATGGATCATTTATAAAGGTAATAAGTGGTTTGTTACATAACGGTTTAGAGTATTGCCAAGGGGATAACCATGTAAGGAGACTGTAATTGCATCTCTTGCCTCTTTTTTTTTTGTCCTCCCTGGGACATGAATTACAATCAACTGCAAAAGGAAATAGACATCTGGTCATCTGACAGGAAGGACACAAGTTGAAATGGAAATGTCTGAGCAGTAAATGTCCAAAATGTTGAGGAATTTAACAGTTGATCCAATCACAGGCTCTCAGTAGAAATTTCCAGGTGTGATAAGTTATGCAAAACTGCTGTGATACTCACAAATGCCCACTAGCAACTATCTTAAGAAAGACCCTCAAACTCATTTCACTCGTGGATTTGAACTCATGTCTTCTATACCATGCACTGCCATCTCACCTTCCCTAGTCACTCCTTGCTCTGTTCCATCAAACTTAACCACTAATATTTTGAAAACAGCTGATTCAATCCCACAGTGATACGCAAATTCCTCATTTTTAAATCGAATGCCAAAAAGAATACAGTTTATAGAATATGTAGAATAGAATACGTAGATTTCATTTCCTGAATATTATAAGTAAAACCTGAGATTACTGAACTGGGAGAATTTTTTAAATCATATTTACATTGCACTGTTATTTAAGCTTTTTATTTCTTTGCATTTTTCCCAGTGGGATCTGTCTATAACTGGTCAGCCTTACTGTCTGGTCAGTTTTACTCTCAGGTAACTCAGCAGTTCTGCCCTACCAGTGAATTGAAAAGAGGTCCTTACTGTACCTGAGGAGATTAGGTGCCCACACCAGGGCCAGGTTCCTGGTATGCATGTTGGTCATGTTGCTGAAGGAGGCAAGGTGAGTCAGGTGCTTGATCAGGTATTCCAGTGTCCTGCAAGCATTTGGTTTGGATAAAGAAAAAGGCTCCCTTTAGTTGCTTGCCCAAGTGGCTATAGCCATCTGCCATGTAAGATCTGCTAACAAAATTCCCCTGTAGCTCAAGTGGCAGAGGCCTGTGTTTGGGTGCTAATGGTCCTGGTTTCAGTCTCTCCCGGTGTCTGTACATACGAGACTGACAAGATGGGCACCAGAGCTCAAAGTCAGAGCAGCAATTTGTGATGTCAGGGTTTATGAGCAATGACACTGAATACTGTGGATGTTGTTACGAGAGATGGCTTCGTGCAGCACAACCCAAATGAATTTGAGGAGGATGGATGGTAAGAAAGAGGAAGAAGGGGTGTACTTATGCGTGTTCTGGCTGTGGAAGCTAAAAATCACATTGTATGCTTAAATTCTTGTGCTTAATTGCCTTCTCCCCCCACCTCGATAGCACTGCACAGCTGGGCAAGCACCTCATGGCAGCTGCGAGGCAGAGCTGGGTTGATGCAAGCTGGGAAGGGCTGGCTTCTCTCTCAAACATGTAAAGCAATGATCTCTTTGATTTTATTTAAAGGAAAGTGAACTACCCTTGATTTTGGCGGCAACGCATGAACCTACCTCTCAACTCCTTTCCGAAGCTGAAGCTGTTTCAGGGAATATTTCCCACAGCCAAGAGCCACCAGATGAATCCCCACAGCCTCAAAGGCTGAGTTCTTACCTGTAATGTGATGGTGGAAGCTCCTGGATGACATTTTGAATTCGGGCCAACTGCTCTTCCTCCGGGCAGTGCGATACTGCCTCCTGTGGAGAGACAGGAAATATTCCATTGAGGTGATGTATTTAGAGGGAATGGGAGAGAGACAAAGACAGTATGGAGGGTTGGCAGGTGTCAGGGGGAGCACTGTCTCATTACATTACGGAGCTATGAGTAGGAAGTCCTGCCACTGACTTTCTGTCAGTGACTGGGCAAGTCACTTCACTCTCTGTAAGGATAACCATATTTACACACTTCACTGTGGGGCAGAGAGCCCTAGTCTTCCTGAGTTCAAGGGCTGAAAGTCTGGGCCTTCATCATTAAACACTTCGGGTGCGTCTACACTTGTAAATTAAGTCGACTTTACTAAACCAGGTTTAAAGTCGACTTTAGGCTTAAGTTGACTTTCTAAAGTTGACTTAAGCCAGTGTAAACCTGGAGTAGCCCTAAGTTGACTTAGAGTCAACTTAGGGCTCTCCAGGACTCCCCCACTGCCCTCCCTGCCGGGGGGGTGGCACAGGGGGAGCCTGGCATGCCCCCCCACAGGGCAGGGCAGAGCCCTGCCCACCCTGCCCCTATGCCCTGCCAGGTTCCCTGTCCCCCTTTGCCCCATTGTACCCAGGTACAATGGGGCAAAGGCTGAGCCCTCTGGCAACTGGCAAGTGGTGCCCCCTCTGCAACCGTGGACCTCTCGCAGGTCCACCTAGCCCCTAGAAGTCGACCTAGGCATCCAGTGTGGACGCTCTAGGTCGACTTTGTAAGTTCCCCCCTAAGTCGACTTAATTTTATAGTGTGGACATGCTAAGTCAACTTAAAGCTAAAGTCGACCTAAATTAACAAGTGTAGACATAGCATTTGAGATCTTCAGTTGGGAGATGCATTTCCCTTTTCTTCTTCTTGACTCTTTCCCTTCCTCTCCCCCCACTCATTTTTGAAAACTGATTCCTCTCCCGCACGCCCCAGCAATGACTGGGGGAAAAAAATGGAAAGAAAAAAATATTTAGAGGAGCAGGAGGAAGGGAATTGGGGAGAAAAGGAGAAATGATAAATGAAAAATATTGAAATTTTTTCAAAAAAGTTTGAAAAAATATTTTAAAAATGAATCCTTTTTAAACCCTGAGAAATGAAAACAGCTTGGGATTGATGGGGATGAACAGCAAAGTAATTTATAAATAAAAGCAAAATTATTATCTGCTCCTATGTTGCTCCTACGATGATGTGGGATTTTAGATGAGCTTCAGTGACGATAGGTGTCTAACAATACACTTGCATAGACAGAGTAAGAAATGTCTACATTTGCAATTAGAATGGAATAGGTGGAGCAGATCAAACAGATTGTGCACCTCCCCACCACCAGCAACCTGACACGTCTCTGAGAAGCAGAAGCCAAGAATTGTCTGAATACCAGGGAGTTCATCTCTGCATTGTTAGTCCTCTGTCAGCTGTTCCTTTCAGCATTGCAATGGGGGAGGACTAACCACTAGGAACGTCAAACAATGTACACCTGCCCACGCTATTACTGCTGGAGGTTGGAGTGAGTTCAAAGGAAGCCACTGTGACTGCTTCTGCCAAGTGGAGAGTTGCCTACACAAGGAGGTCGGCATAATGAGAACAGGGATGAAGAAAACAATCCGTGCCTAACCATCAGTTTCTTAAATATCACTAATCTGAAATCATCAACCAGAGTCATGGAAACATTTTTCTGTATTTTCATTGTCGCTACTATATTTCCATTATTTATTCTGCGGTCACTATTCTCGCCATTATTCGTTTCACTACAAGAATCCTTTAGGTAAAAGAACGTGTAGATTGCCACCACCTATTTTGCTACCAGGGATGCACATGAACTACACCCTGAGACGGAAGCATCCCGCAAGTGTGGGAACCCAGATTTGAATTCTGTGGCTTGAACCTGTTTCTGATCTTTGTCGTCAGCCAATAAACACAGGTGCATAGCCGCCACCAACATGATAGCAGGCAACTGAATCATCAACAAAACCTTGGATGTCATCAGTGAGTAACTTCGCCATTGTTACCAATGATCTCACTATTAAGAGCATCACCATAATCATCAAAACTGGTCCTTCAACCTCACTGACGTGTTACATATGTGCCATCAAACTTCAATACCATTAGTCAAGCACTGATCGAGGAAAGAGGGCTTTGCAGGTATAATAAATATATATAGGTCCATGTGACAGGGCAGCCCCGCCCCACACTGCAGGAACCCAGCAGATCTGTGGGTAGCTAAGGCCCCACCCCTTAAGCGCTGCTGGGCATGCTCAACCTACTGTTTCCCTATAAAAGAAAGTGGCTCAGTTCAGTCTGGGCTGACCAGCGAGGAGGAAGGACCTCTACAGGCGGCTCCCACACCCAAGGGTCACCCACTGCAGGCAGCGAGAGAGGGAACCCTTCAAAGGAGCCACCTGGAGCAGACGCCCTGTGTCGGCCGCCAGGAGCCTGACCCGCAGGCACCAACTCCAGCCTTCAGACCCCAGGATCCTGCTGAGCAGCAGCTGACAGCCACCGTGGGAGTTGAGAAGGCCTGAGATGAGGACATGCTGAGGGACAGTTACCTGCTCGGGTAGGAAGTAGCCCAGGGGCCTGGGTTGTGAAGCCGGGGGCGGTTTGGCAGCAGGTCAGCGTGTTGCAGTCCGGATCCCCTCTGGCTTGGCGCTGGACCCCCGGCACTGATAGGGCCCTGGGCTGGGACTCGGTGGAGTGGGAGGGCCCGAGTCCCCCTACCTGGGGTGACCCGTCCCTGGGGCAGTCGCCCCTTTTATTGCCCCACTTCCTCAGGGCTTGTGGGAGACTGGATTTTGACTCTGCGGCCCCTAGGCCAGACGGCCCTGAGCCCAAGGGGGGCACACTAAGCTTGTAAGATTGCGGAGGCACCCTCCCTGTTGGCACCCCTCCAGGCTTTCCCTATTTGGGGTGCACGGGGGAGGACGTGGCCCCCGACAGTCCAGTGTCCATTTACCATTAGTCTGCCTCCAGCTTCAAAACATCTGATGTAGACAGGGATGGACACCTTATTTGAATTAAATAAAATCTGACCTTAACCTTCATTCAAAGCAGGAACTGAGCCTTTTCTAAAATTCCAAGAAGTTAGGTTAACTTTCCCCTGCTGTTACTTTTTTATCTCTACAAGCTTCCACTCCAGAGAGAGTCCCAAATAAAAACATACCTCTGAACTTGGGAAATCCACATTTGAGCACTATGTCTGATCCCATCTCTGCTATGGGGTGAACTGGAAACTCCTGAATTGGGGGAATTTCCATGCCAAATCTAAATCCTACAACACAGACCCATCGCTACTGATTATATTTTGTTTCAGTCCACCAGTGGAAGTACTGAAATATAAAAAACCGTGTCTCCGTTCCAGAGACTAGAAGCACAATAAATCTTTTGCTTTTTGTGTGAAATTTCCTGGCATTGGTCCCGACCAGATGAATCTGGAGAAGCATCCAAACATTCGGGTGCAAATCTGAAACATCAGACTTTATCTGGTTTGCATGGCTGTAAATCAGTGCAGATTTTTGCTCATGCATTTCATTTCTAGATTCTAGGAAAGGACGCTAAAACAGACAGCAAGCAAATGCTGATTCATGTGATGTCATGATCAACTCAGACCCAACTGCCATACCTCTGGGCCAACTGAGCTAGAAACACTGCATGGTTTACAAAATCAGGGACCGTCTTCGAAGTGTGGGCTTATAGACTCAGGACATCAAGAAGGGATACAGATTCCCAGGAAAAGCCAACTGCTTATATTTAATGGATTGTTTTTAAATGTAGCATTAATTGCCTTCACTTTGTGAAAGAGAAGAGAAAAATCGGAGGGACTCAAGGGAATCAAGGACTCATATGATCATTTGCCCTTCTGCTCCACTGACTGCATTGAGCATGCTCAGCTGGTACCATCTTCATCCTAGCCTCTGGCTAACAAGTGGAGTAAAACCAGGGGAGGAAGCAGGTGTGTGGCCTTCTATTGTTGATTTGGTTTGATGGAGCACTGAATCCCTTTACAGTAAGTTTAAAATGAGTCTGCCAGAATCACCAACCTGATCAGAACAATTGTTCATCACTGGATGACGAGAAGGGGCAGGCCCACAGCAGGAGGGAATATCATACTGCAAAGGTAAATAGCCAGCAATGCAATGGCTGGGTCAATGGATACTTTGAAAGGCTAATCCCCCTCCAGTCATTAATAATCTGCCTATCATCAGACACTAATGTCTGAACCACTCTGGTAACTTAAAGCTGTGCTTGTTCCTCCTCAGACCTAGGCCTGGTCTACACTTGCTGAGAAATTCGGCGGCAGTCAACAGGAGTAGAGCAGCTTGTGTAACTTACATTGTCTTCCTAAATTTTCTTCTGCGCACCTTCTTCATTGTGCTGTGCCAATGGAAAATGCGTACCTGTCAACACGGCACTATGCTTTTTTTGGAGATGGTTTTATTGAATTGACTTCCACATTGATTGAGCGGGTTTTCACTGCTGCTCAAATCGATACAGATAAATTGAGCTGATGGCAGCAGATTTGCCACCATCAATGAAGTCATAGCCACAGTGTTGAGTGAGGCAGATGGGGTGGGATTAAAACACATTCCTGACTTCCTCCCACACCCTGCTGTGTATGCACAGCTGCATACATTTTCTACTCAACCCAACTCCCCCAGCTCTTGGTTCTTGGTTTTCACTAGACTCTAGGGGATTGTTTTTTCAGGTTTCTATTAATATTTCTAACCAAACAGGTTATCTGCAATGTGTTTAGTTTTGATTTTGAGTGTTTTTTCACATTTTTAATTTAAAAAAAAAAAAAAAAAAAAGAATGTGAAGAAAATTTCAAAACAAAAAATCATTTAGAGCCAAAAAATGAAACATTTCATTTAAAAAATGTCACAATGAAACATTTTCACTTTTTGGAATTTAAAAAAAAAACCGTTCGACACAAAATTTGGCAAAATCAACAGAAATTCACAAAAGGCTTTGGTGTCACCCTATCTTCCTTTTTTTTTTTTTTTTTTTTAAAACCAAAAACACTGCGGCTGAACAATTTCACACAACAGTAATAAGAGCCTGTTTTCAGTAACTTTCATCTTTGCTAAATTTCAATCATCCCATTCCCTTCTCCCCAACTTCCCCCGCAAGCTAGGCTCCTCTACATTCCCATCAGCCTTTTTCTCTTCCTTGTCCTCCTGCCTGGGCCAGCAATGAAACCACAAGGGAGACCATCTCCCAGCTCTCGGTTCCTGTGTCTGGCACAAAGTTTTCGCTGGGAAGCTAGGAGCAGTAACTGCAGGGAAAGTCCTGTTCAGCCCCTGCAGCCCTTAGCTGGGGTGTGCTGAATAAAGATGGAATCTTTAGGAAATTTAGCTGCCAAACTCTAACAAGCTTTTACTGAGCAAGTGTAAACAGATTGTTCAAAGGCTTGGCCGAGTTTCACATATTTTAAACAGGCTACTCTGTTCTATACAAATTCATATGCCATTCTCATCACCATGGTATCTGACATTCCTGACACCAGGGACAAAATTTCAAGTCCCAGCTCCAAAGCTTGGAGGAGTGGAGTGGAGGCACCAGAGCTTCCCAACGAAATAATTGTAAGAATTTTTAACATGGGCAACGCAATGTATTTCTTCCTAATATCGTTGTGAGAAATGGCTGAACCGTTTTATCTGACACTTCTCCTAATCATTCAACCTGAGTCAGACAGTCAGTGTGGAAAACGTCAGCCCAAATGGTTAAAGTTTGGGAAAGTTATAAGCAAAGGAATACAGATGTTTATAGCGGAAAGTGTCAGGTACCCTTAATGATAGGTATCATTATCTGCATTGCCAATAATAAAATATTATCTTCATCCACTTGTCCAGTCCTTTGAGAAATCCAGCTACAATCCCCTGCACAGACTTAGGAAGGCTCAAAGCAGCAGGGGCGATGGCCTATTCTTCTGACCTCAGCAATCTGCTCTCAGGCTCCTACTTGTACCCACGCAATCTAACTGCGCTTTGCAGAAGGGAGTTATTACACTTTGAATTACAGTCACTTTAATTGAGATTACAGATTTCTGCGTGAACAGTTGCCACCTTCGCTTGCTCTTTCTATTCATGACATGATCATCATGGGCCTGATTTTCCATTGCCCTCTCCCTCTTGTCATCATTTAAATCAGTGCAAACTGATTGAAAAGCACTTATCACATCAGCAAGATATAGTGCTTTACACCCACCGTGCATCCACTGTGAATAGGTATCAATGACTGCACATCCAAGGGTTAGGTCCCTTGATTATAATGGTTAAACACATGTTGTTATAAAAATTACAAGCTAAAGAACAGCATGGGGGGGGGCAGAATTAAGGAGGGAGGGAGAAAGGGGACAAAGAGAAAAGCGGGGGAAATAAAGAGGAGAAAGAAGGCAGGAAAAACAGAATGAGAGAGGGAGATATGGAAGAGGAGGAGACTGCAAAGCAAAGAGAACAGGAAGGAAACAGCAAAGAGAATGAGAGAAACAATGAATGAGAGAAACAGGGAAGGATGCCTGATGCAGGGTCATCAGAGTGAAACTAAAACACAACCAGTTTTCTGTACCAAAACACATCTGCATGCCTGGCTGAGAACAAGAGTAAAAGGCTCACTGTGAATTTCTTGTAGAGCTCATAAGTGAGGAGGGGGTTTGGCAGCTCCCTGAAGTACAGCTTGCAGAGTGACCCCACACAGTGAATGTCCTGAAGGTAAACTTCTCTCGTCAGGTCTGGGCATTGATCAGAGCCAAACTCCTGCCTGAAACAACATAGAAAGAGACATGACAGCCTGGAAGAATGGGAGATGGAAACAGTCCGTGCTCAGCTGTCTGTCACAGGTAGAGAGAAAAGAGACATATGTTATAGGCTGGAAAGCAGAGATCGCCCTTTTTCACCTGCCACCTGGTCCAGACCCTCTTCTGAACTGCGGTTCCATGTTCATTTGTCTCTGGTTTCCCTCACACAACTCCACTGATCATAGAGCTGGAACTAGGGGTGCTGGGGCTGCTGCCACACCCCCTGGCTTGAAGTAGTTTCCATTGTATACACGGTTTATAGTTTGGGTCAATGGCTCTCAGTTCCCCCTTTATAATAAATGTTCCTGTAACACTGCCACTAAGGGACCCTAAAACTGACCTACAGCCATGACCCTCTCCTGAGGCTGAATAGTCCCTCGCTGCCCCAAAGTACATCATTAATGCATCCAGAGAGGGATGCTTTAGTGGTGTAACAAATTAGTCTACACAAAGTGGTGTGTTTGGTCTTTAGCAGCCTCAAGGACGATGGCTGGCTCTAAACCACGGCTCTTCTGTAGCAGGACTGGATCCTGCTGCCCTCAGTATACCGCTGAGGGACCAGATTCACACATCTCCATCTGGACTGGTCCCACACTATGGTACAGAGAAAATCCCCTGAATTGCCCGTGCTAACAGAGGCCTGCCCCTACCTGAGCTTCTGTATGTTGGAGGTCACACCAGAAAGCCGGTAGATTCCATCCACAATGCCATGAGTCTCAATGAACTCAGCACAGCTCCTCAGCACGTAAGGCACTAATAAAGGAAAGAAGATGAGGTTAGCAATGACTAGGCAGAGAGAAGAGTTTTCAAGAGGGATCTCAGAGAGAACAGTCCCATTAGGGTCGCCACCCATCCAGTGTTCACACAAACAGTGTGGGCTTTGGCTTGTGTGTCCGGGGACCATTGGACAAGTCCTGATGTCTTTTTTTAAGGTGACAACCCTTGCCACTCGCTGCTGATTTGAGTTTAACCTGCTGAGAGATGCTTACCCACCATACACTCACCACCCTTGTGAGGAGGGAGACAGAGCCCACCCAATCACAGTACACAGCCCTCCCTGCCCTGCCCACTCCCACTCACCCAACTGGGAAAAGTTCGGAAAGTTTCTCAGTCTGGTGTTTGGCAGAGAGTGAGAACTAGACAGGTGTGCAATTGGGGGACTGTTCCCCCCCTCAGGTGGGTGTACTATAAATGGGGGAGCACCTTTCTCCCTTCCTTCTGGACCCCTCTGTGTGTGCAAGCAGGTGGGACTTTCTTCTTTCTTAGGTACTAGTGCAAAAAGGGGAGTCTCTCCTCCAATCTGAGCAGCCGTATAAATGTAGGGGCAGTCCTTCCTTTCATCCCTGCTGTACATGCAAAACGGGAAGCTCCCTTCCCGTATGTGTCCAAATTGTGCTTATTGTACCGAGGATATGTGGGCATACGTTACTGGTTCATGTAATATTGTTTTGTACTCAGTAGGCCTTTTCTCCTTGACTGATCATACTCCATATTCTCCCACCCTTCTTCCTTTCAGAACAACATTTAAGGGAGGAGGATAGAGTTGCCACCTGGCCTAGTTCTCCCAAGATTTCCTCTTTTCACAGGTAGTGTGCAGGGAAACTGTAAGATTGCTCAGCGTGCTCTGCCAGCTGTCCTCTTTTATAGGCCCAGGACCAGCCTGGTATGCTGGGGTTTTTACCTCAGAGGTGGCATCCCTAGATCCAGCAAGTGATGGGGTGCAGAGGGGAGAGGAGCAAGTGATGTGAGCAGGGCCTTAGGAGAAGGGATGAAGCAGGGGCAGAGCTTTGGGGAGAAGAAGTGAGGCAGGGGACTGGACCTCGGGGTCCATTTACCAGCAATTAGAAAGGTGGCAACTCTAAGTCCCATTAAGTAGTAGCAGAGCCTCTCTGCAGCGACCAGGAAAGATAAAGTAAAGCAAAATAAAATGCCTGAAGTTACCACCAATTGATTTACAGAGCTAAACCACGAGTTGCAGGACAGTTCTGCAGTAGCCATGTGTAGGAGGAAGTAAAAGGGTAAATTAAAAAGACAAGTAGAAATGAGCAGGAATAAGGCTTAAGGACTAGTGAAGCAGATCAAACCAGCAGGCCTGAGCTGGGTAAATGGTCAAGTTGACAGGAGTAGTCTGACATCATAGAAATTGGCAAGAAGTCAGCTGCAGGTACAGCAAGAGTGGAAAGGTACCTGAAAGGGAGGAGGCGTTGGGTCGGCCTAGTGCCAAGGAGATAAAGGTGATGTTTCAGTCAGACCTGAACGTAAGGTTTTGGTTAAACCTGAAGGGAATGTTCTGGCCAAGATAAAGATAATGGCACCTTGATGGATGGAAAATGGATGGGTGTCAAATCTGACACCTTGATGGATGGAAATGTCCAGTGCTGTGTGCACCTATCAGATTTATGGGTGGCATCAGAAAAGGGGAATATGAACCAATCAAGATACACTTCTACCCCAAAGAGGGCCGAGTTAGTAGCTCCGAGTAGGGTATAAAAGCAGGAGTTTGAGAGCCCAGATTTCGTGCAGCCCGAGAGGGTGATGGAGAGTCCCACCGTTAGCTGAGCTCTTCTGTTGCATTGCGAGCACAAATGCTGCAAACAAATCTGTGGAGATAGATTCTTTGCCATTGTGCTACGTTGCAATAAAGCCTAGCCTGGCACCTTCGTTTCTACAAGGATCCTTGGTCGTGTTGGTTTCAATCAACATGCATACAGGGAAACTCAGGAAAATTCCAAAATTATGAGGTTAAAAGATTACCCCTTCAATTTGGCAAACATGAAATCAAGGAAAAATGTGCCATTAAAGGTAATAAATATCTAATTGGAACAGTCAGTCAGCTAGGAATCATCACTGAATTTCCAAATATGTGTATCTGGCAAACCCATACAGTAGAAAAACAGGAGCCATCACATTGCAACCCTTACCGTATGAAAAAAGCCAGGTTCCAATAGAACTTATATTGAAACCTAGACTGGTGCCTGTCAGAATGGGAGAAGTAAGTGCACAGGAGGGTAAAGTAGCAAAAAGTACTTTTACTGGATTGGTAAATCAGATAAAGGGAAAAAATGGAATAGTTCACAGAGCACATTAGAAGACAGGAGAGCTGCAACTTTATTGCAGAGGAATGGATGTAAAAGAATTTTGAAGTAAAAAACTAAAAATAAAAAATGTAACATCTAAAATAAATGCATTAACACATGGAGTTGCCCAGAAACAATTAACTACAGCAGGCAAGGGCACTCCTGCACGCTATCTGGCATGCACACAGAAGCAACAGATGCTGAGGGAACAAATTCAGTTTTCACATGAGCAGGTAACAACCCCATTCTCTTTTTAGAGCCAAGATAAAATGCAGGGGTGTGGGTTCCCAATTTCTTTGGCTTACCCGCACTCTTCCTTCAGAGCTCAAACCATTTTTCTTAAATATATTTTACATACCAAATAAATTTTCCTAGATCACTGAGCTAACGGAGTCCCCCACTTATAGATCTGAGCTAGGGGTAATCCTGAGGGAGCACGCATACAGAGACTCACACACACAGCCAAGCAGACATCCATGTCAGACGCATAACATCAATAAAAACACCTGCCACCCGGCACCAACCACACTATGACCATTATCTGCCATGATACTAACTGCCTGGAGTCACAATGCCCTAGACATGTCTTGAAATGAAAAAAAGGCTTTTCTCAGAAGGGAAAGTGATTCCATCCTAACTGGGAGCATGAGATAGCAGGAATTCCTCAAGTGAGCTGCTGTCATGAAATCTCCAGCAGAGCTAGGTTGTGCCAACTAATCAGATTAGTTTGAATAAAAATCAGAGAAGCATCTTCTATGTGGGACTAGTGCCCTTTGACTAGGTTTTATAATACCTATAGAGATTAGATTAGATTAGATTAGATTAGATTAGATTAGATTAGATTAGATTGAAACACAGGCCAGTTCCACCAAACAGACATCACTCCATAGAATTCAGAAGAGCTCAAAGTATTCATACCAGCTATGGATGTAGCCCTTAGAAAAGAGCCCAAGCCACTAAATTGATATCTAGATCTGGAGTTGAAGTGTGTTTAATCTGGGATTTTGCATTTTCCCATTTACACAAGCACAGGAGCTAGTTGTTCTTGCAGTTCAGATCCATCCCTGAAGTCCCCAGTGCACCCAATTGACAAGAGTCCTTCCCTATCAAATGCAAATAACTGCATTAATGCACTGTAAAGCTGTACAGTTATAATCACAAGACAGTCAGGAAATGCAGACATTAAGGTTCCCCACAGCAGGATTAACTCAGCCACACTGTGCATCCTGTATGCTTTGCAGTACAAAGAGTAATAGATTCAGCCAGACATTTAACCAGAAAAACAGACACAGTAATTACTGCATTGCTGGGAAGCTAAGCCGCTGCGTTGAAGCTTTCCTGGGTTCTGGTGGTTAAAACATGTAGCAGTGAGGTCATACCAGCATTAATTTGACATTTAGGTCCCAGATTCAGCAGTCCAAGGAGGGTCTGAGCAGAGTAAAATTGCTGCAGTTCTATGGCACAATGGAGGTGGTGTGCAGGAGCCTTCACAAAGGGGCTGCACCTTTTACATGTCATGGAGCACAGCTTCACAGCTGCCATAACAAGAAGCAGTGTATTGAGCAGAGATTTGAAGGGGCTATTGGCTATTCCTAACTCATCAGTGCCATTTTTTTCTTCTCCTGGATATTAAAGGAGAGGCTTCCCTCCCACACGCCGGGAGGATTTTGCTACTTAATGTAGCATGACACTTACACGCCTCTTCATGTCCATTCTTCTAGCAGCAGCAGGGGACCCTGCTCAGGTGAGACAAGAAGAATGTGTGGAGACGTCACAAAGGGAGTGGACATCTTTGCATGCCACTAAAAGTCTTAGTAGATGCCATGAGGTCAGTCAGAAATGATTTTTCAATCTTTTATAACATTGTCATGCTTGCCCCTGCAAGTCAAGCCAAGCCAAGCCAAGCCAAGGCATTAGTCCTTGGTGAAGTCTCTGCCCATGCAGCCACTGTCACCTTACTCCCATTCAGAACAAAATGGGCCAGATGTATTGAGGACAACTTTTTGTTTCAGAAAGTGGAGCATGGAACCAGGAGGACGGCTATTTTAGACTTGATTCTGACCAACAGGGAGGAATTGACAGAGAATCTGAAGATGGAAGACAGTTTGCGTGAAAGGGATCATGAAATGATAGATATCAAGATTGTAAGGAAAGGAACCAGAATAAGGACAACAGACTTCAAAAAAGTAGACTTTAAAAAACTCAGAGAATGGGTAGTTAGGGTCCCATAGGAAGAAAACCTGAGGGGAAAAGGAGTTCAAGGAGAGCTGGCAGTTTCTCAAAGGGTCAATATTAGAGATAATACAGCAAATGATCACAGTGCAAAAGAAAGATAGGAAGAATAGTGACAAGCTAATATGGCTCCCTCAGGAGCTCTTTAATGGCCTGAAAATCAAAAAGGAATCCTACAAGAAATGGAAACAAGAACAAATTGCTGAGGATGAAGACAAAAAACTAGCTCAAGCATATAGGGACATCAGAAAGGCTAAGGCACAAAATGAGTTATCCAAAGCAAAGGAGATAAAAGGCAATAAGATGTAGTTCTTTAAATACGTTAGGAACAAGAAAAAGATGAAGGAAAATATAGGTACTCTCTTTAGCAGGGAAGGAGTGCTAATCATTGCTTTGAAGAAAGCTGAGGTGTTTAATGCCTATTTTACTTCAGACTTCACTAAAAAGGTTAATGGTGACCAGATACTCAATGCAGTTAATATTAAGAACAAGCAAGAAGGAATGCATGTGAGATAGGAAAAGAACAGGTTAAAGAATATTTAAATAATTAGATGTATTCAAGTCAGCAAGGCCTCATGAAATGCACCCTAGAGTGTTTAAGGAGCTAGCTGAAACAATCTCACAATCATTAGTAATTATCTCTGAGAATTCATGGAGGACAGGGGAGGTCCCACAAGACTGGAGAAGAGCAATCATAATACTTGTCTTTACAAAGAGGAAAAAAGGTGACCTGGGGAATAATAGACCAGTCAACTTAACTTCAATATCTGGAAAGATACTGGAACAAATCATCAGTCAAATCTGTAAACTCCTAGAGGACAATAGTGTTATAAGGAATAGCCAACTTGGATTTGTTAAGAACAAATCATGGCAAAGCAACTTAATTGCCTCCTTTGACAGGGTTACTGGCCTAGTGGATGAGGGAAAGAAGTTATAGATGTGAAATATCTTGATTTTAATAGGGCTTTTGGCACAGTCCCACAGGACATCTTCATAAGCAAACTAGGGAATGTGGTGTAGATGAAAATACTATAAAGTGAATAAAAAACTCTTTTAAAGACTAGATTCAAAGAGCAGTTATCAATGGTTCACTGTCAAACTGGAGGGACATATCTACTGCTGGGGTTTGTCCTGGATGCAGTACTAATCAATATTTTCATTAATGGCTTCCATAAAGGACTGAAAGTATGCTTATGGAATTCACAGATGACACCAAGCTAGGTGGGGTTTCAAGCACTTTGGAGGATTGGATTAGAACTCAAAATGATCTTGACAAATTGGAAAATAGGTCTGAAATCAACTAGATGAAATTCAATAAAGACAAGCGCAAAGCACTACATTTTAAAAGGAAAAAAATCAAATGCACAGCTACAAAATGGGAACTAACTGGTTAGGCAATAGAGCTGATGAAAAGAATTTGATGGATCACAAACTGAGTCTGAGTCAACATTATGAGGCAGGTGCTTAAAAAGCTAATATCATTCTGGGGTGTATTAACCTGAATGTTTTACATAAGAGTGGGAAGTAATTGTCCCCACTCTGCTTGGCATTGCTGAGGCATCAGCTGGAGGAATGTGTCCCATTCTGGGTGCCACACTTTATGATGTGCACAAACTAGAGTGAGTCTGGAGGTGAGCAGCAGAAATGATACAAGGTGTAGAAAACCTGATATAGGAAGAAAGGTTAAACAAAACGGTATATTTAGTCTTGAGAAAACTGAGAAAGGGTCCAATAACAGTCTTCAAATACGCATAAGGCTGTAATACGAAGGACAGTGATCAGCTGTTCTCCATGTCCACTGAAGGCAGGGCAAGAAGTAATTGGCATAAATCTGCAGCAAGGGAGATTTAAGTTAGACATAAGGAAAATCTTTCTAATTGTAAGGACAGTTAAGCACTGGAACAGACTTCCAAGGGAGGTTGTGGAATCCCTACCACTGAAAGTTTTTACAAACAGGTTGGACAAACACTTGCCAGGGATGCTCTAGGTTTACTATCAGCCCAAATGTTGAGCATTAGGAAAGATTGTGACCATATTAAAACAGAAATATCGCAACATATATATGTACTGGGTTCTCAAGAGCATCTCCTTTCACATGTGTTCATTTGGCTGTGTAAAAACAGAACCCATCATTTTAGTAGCACACAAACAAATCGTGCAAATTAAACCAATAAGACAGCATGACTGCTTATCACACCTCCTCTGCCGCAGTTCACAAATCTCATCTTTCCTTAGCTTACATACGGTCTTCCTAAAATACCTCCTTGTCAAAAGCCAGAGAGACTTTGCAGCATTCCCTAATAGTCAATAGATTTAGGCTGTGTCAGAATTGTCTCTATAGCACTCAGCTGGGAAGTTCTCCCTATAGAATTATTTCCAGGTGGCATTTCCCTCTGGGTGATTGCACTGATGACCCCTAATGATAACTCATTGCAGCACCCATGTTGGGAATTCTTGACCTCTGTCTCCCTTGCCTTAGTTTGGAAAGGTCCTTTTTGCACATCCCCATTGCTCTCTGCCTACGTCCACAGAAATGCACAAAACCGCAGCAATGCTTAGATCTCACACATCTGCCAGCAATTACTCTGAAAGTCACATGATCCAGAGTAATTCTCTTTGGGATTTCAAAAGAGATGCACCAGGGTAAGACAGGAGAATTTGTCTCATGTCCTTAGAGCACAGAGCTATACAAACTCACTCTCCAATATACAGCTCACTATATACAGCTACACAGGCTCACCAGCCATTACTGGATCAAACTCAAAGACCTTGTGTTGATTTTCAAGACCCTCGAGAGGATGGGTCAAACCTAACCCAGGCATGTGACCTCTATCTCTTTGACCTTCACCTGCCATAAGAGCTGTGTTCAGCAGAAACCATGTAACCGTCTATGAAATAGGTAAAATGCATAGCAGCAAGAAAGAGTGCTTTCTCAGCAACAGCCCCTTGAATGTGGAACTTAATTTTGAAGGGGAAGTTCTACAGCCTGAGCCATGCAGGAAGTCACACTAGATGGTCAGAGATGTTCCTGCTGGCCTTCAAAACTATAAATCTATGGTTCTTCCATGATCTCACTGCCTTCAAGATGAAATGTGAGACCCATCCTTTCACACAACAGCACCCTCCTCCCAGCAATGGCAACTATACTAATAAATCATGTGGAAGAAGACTGATAGAAAGAGAGGAAAGAAGAAAGCTTCTCCCCACTTCTTCCCTGAAAAGCCAAATGTTCCTTTAGAACATGCCCACGGAGAGAAGAGAGAAACACTTCTATGCCTGAATACAACTGTCAGCTGCTTATCTGTAACTTGGTTAGGCACTCAGATACTGTGATGAGGAGCATGATATAAATGATCACCTGGAAAGAGAAACTGAACAGAATTCTCCCCTCTCCACACTCTTTGTCTCTTTAGATTGTTAGCTCTTTGTGGGAAGAACTGTGTGTGAACAGTGCCTGCTTCAATAAAGCCTCAATCTTGGTTGAGGCCTCTAGGAGCAACTCTGATATAGATAATACTAAAAAGATAGACAGAACCATATTTATTTTGGTGGGAAGATGAGCGAATCACTGTTTCCTCCTCCTCCCCCCCACACAGCCAGGTACACAAGAAAGAAATCAAAAAGTGCCTATCCTGGGCTCATTTTTCCAGGTCATTTTTCAGATGTAATAATGCCACTTCATCCATACTGTGCTACGGAGATCACTTCTAGACCAGCATCTCTCTCTCTTACTGTGGGATTCCCAAAGAAATGTTTGTTTAGGCAGCCTATTAACAGTTATTCTTAAAAGATGTCCCAAATACGTCAATCTCTTCTTTCATACTGCTTGTACTGTTATACGCAGTTGTTCCCATTCTAGGACTTCTTCACTGTTTATTCTATCAGTCCATTTTATTTGGAGTATTCTGTGCAGTTATCTGCACTGATGGAAGTTTAGTTTGCATTGGATGGATGTATTAGTTTTCAGTGACTCTGCTCCATGCAGAAGGACACTTAGGACATTGCTTCTAAAAATCTTGAGTTTGGAGATTTTGCTAATCACATTGGAATGCCATGTGGCTACGTTTTGGAGATGCAGCACTGGAGTTCCATGTGGCTAAGTTTTTAAAATACAGCACCTGCTTTGCCTATTGTGGACTTAATAACATGCAATCATCAGTATTATGAATGATGCTACCCAGATAAGTACATTCATCAAGGACTTTCAAGGCATCATCCCCCAAGTAAATAAAATCATTGCTGGGTAAATTAATTTTCATAATTTCCATCTTTGATTTATTGATAAGACCACCTATTTCCTTGGCAGAATTTGCAAGGCCATCAGTCTTTCACTGCACATCTTCCGCTGAATTAGTTATAGGACAGATGCAATCTGGAAACACAAAGTCTCCAAGCTTGCCCTCTACCCATGCAATGCCAGTTTCCACCCACAGTCTGTCGCATAACAAAGTCAGTAACAACTGACACCAGTGTTAAGGTTAAATTAGTCTGTGAGCTCCTGGTTTATCTTTGCTGCACACTGAGTATTTTGATACAAATTTTTAATACTTTGATTGATTTTGTTGGGGAACCCATAGATGCATACCATCTGCTACAGCGACTCTCAGTCGACACTACCAAATGCATTTTGGAAATCCACAAAGTTCAAAACTAGTGTTTCCCACAAGGACAAATTAATGAGAGACATTTTATTTGAGCACACTGTAAAGAATGTTTAAAAAATCCCACACAAAACCCACTTACTAGCCTATATATGGCTCAGTAATAAGATCTGTGGTTTAAAACACCTTAGAGCTAGACAGTGTGAAGGACAAACATATACAAGAAAAAACTTGCAGCGTCATTTACAGGTGACTACTTTGACTTAATGAAAAAAAAGCTTGTTGTAAAAAGCTCTCTTCATCTGCTGAGCCTAAGGTTTGTCGGGAGTAAATGAGGGCAAGAAGCCTCTGGCACATGATTGAACCTCTTACACACCAACAGAGAGGCAAGCCCAATCCATGGGCAAGAAACAGATGGGACCTAAGGGGATACAGGTCAGCAGCAAACCTTTTCTATAGTTTTACTGAGTTTAAACATTTGTCTGAATTTAGCATTCATGAAACTGATAACTATGGAGATAGCCTAACGTAGCATAAATCAGCAATATACAAAGAGAACCCTTGCTATTCCAGTGCTAGGCTCCCCACTGGCAGGACCGGGTGCTCCTGAGTCGTCATGTACCATGATTTCCTTCTATTCCAGTCCTTAGACTTTTCTGAATAGAAACATCCAGTTGTGCCAAATTGTGTGGTGGGTTTTGAGAAGTCAAAAAAATTCAACAGGGGACTCATTTCACTTGTGACCAGAAATTACAGACTTGACCTCAGGTCCCTGGTGGTGAAAGGACTGCATCAGTTTCCTGCAAGGCGAGCCCCTAAATGCAGCACTTGTATGAAACTGGCACACAATAAATGTTCTGTTTCAGCAGAACCTGCTGCACTGAAATTCCTCAGCAACTCTGATCTGTTACAGAGCTGATTTATTAGGGCACTAGAAAGAGGGAAGGGAAGAACGGAAGTGAGCAGATGATCCCCATTCTGTGCCACTCTGAGATCACTTCATTGTAGTTCAACTGTTTTTATATTTTGGAGATGAGTCAAAAGCACAAGAATGGGTCTAATCATCCCCAAACTTGGGACAAGTTCAGATCCAAACACGAACTTTACAACAGAATTCTAGCTTTATAATGAGCCAACCAGAAATCTTGGATCCAAACAGCCTGGACTTCTGAGGAAGTTCAGATTTGCATCTGAACTTAATGGCAGTGTGTGTGCGCGCATGCGCAAATGCGTACAAACATGCATGAAAGAAAGAGAGGTGGGGGTGGATGTCCCAGTCCTCATGAATTTCTATAATTAAAAGCATGCTGGAGGCTTGGAAGTTGGAAGAGGCAGCTGGTGTCACACAAACCCCCGCTTGTTCTGCCAGACAGCCAAACTGTCCTTATTTGAAACTACAATAGAAACCAGATGGAGAAGAAGAGTAGAGTGTGGAACCAGGCATCCGTCAGAAGGGAAAATGAGTTATAAACATAACACAGAGAGAAAATGATGCTTCTCTTCCGCTTCGACAAAAATAACACAAAAGGCCAGTCACAGTGATTAACACCACTCTGACTGAATGCCGACAGTGGGGCTCTACAGTATAGCACCATGTATCTTTATCCTAGCTTCATTCCATGAACATGTCATGTCATTCCTGGCCAAGTCACACTCCTCATACAGCACTCATATGTCATCGTGTCTCCCTTCTATCCTGATCAATAACCCTCTGATGAAGATCATGCATGGTCACAGTTTCCCACCAGGTTCCTGACTAAAACTAGGAGGGAAACGATTTTCCCATCCATGAACATTTCTAGATACAGAGCAATATTCCTATCCCAAATGAGCACCAAAAAAAAAAAAAAAAAAAAAAGATTTTTAAACTTTTGTCAACTAAAAATCTGAAAAAAAAAATCAATTTGGATCATATATCCCTTCTAATTCTAACTGTGGATGCTCAAACTATCCAACTATCCTTTTTTGAAACCCACTAAACTCTTGGCTTCAGTGATATCTTGTGGCAGTGAGTTCTGCAGGTTATCTATAGTTTATACAATGTGTAAATTAATTATTCCCTTTGTCAGTTTTTCTTGTTTTTCAATTTCATTTTACATCTCTTTGTCCTTATATTAGAAGAAGAGTAAACAAGAGAACTTGATTTACTTCCACTACCCATTATTTTATACATTACACAGATAGGGTACACATTTTACCATAGAAACAGCAATATAGGAATCTGCTTTTGTAACCACACAAAAGGGATAACCATTATTACATACTGAAACACAACTGCGTTAATATCGCTGCTGGAACTTTTATTTTTGCATTTCATTATATTTAGTAACTTTAACTCTCCAATCTTAACACTGCATTAGCATTACTTTAGGTAAACAGAGAACATGAGAACTGAAAGATCAGCAGAATAATATTTGCACTGAAATATTACACACAAACACACACACACTGAGTCACTGATACTTCACATTTACACAACTACTTTCAGCTGAAGATTTCAAAGCACATGACAACAGTGGGATTATTATCCATGATTTACAGATGAGAAAACTGAGATCCAGAGGGGAAGTGACCCTCTCAGGATCATACAGCAAATCAGGGGCAGAACAGGGAACAGAAACCATGTCCTGGCCTACACACAGTTTGGGGTTTGTTTTTTTTAATCAGTAAAACTATATCTGGAAGGGGTGTGATTCTTTACTGACATAGTTATATCATTAAAAAACCTATTGTAGACACAGTTGTACCAGTATAAAAGTTGTATCAAAAAAGCTGCTTCCCTTTCCCCCTGCAAGACCAGTTATACCAGTCTAAGTAAATTTATACTGGTTTAATTACATTCAGAGGGACATTGTACCACTTTAACTAGTATAACTAAAGCGTCACAACTTTTTTGTGTAGGCCAAACTATACTGACATTGTTATGCCAGGAAAACCTCCAGCGTAGATGCCACTATACTGACAGAAGAGTGCTGTCAACACTGGCTTGTCTTCACAGATGTGGCAAGTTTGCCGCCATCAGTTCAAACTTCCTGATCGACTAATCGGGTCTGTGATTCAGCCAATCAGGAGATCGATCCCTGAACACCATCCTGGCAACTGAGTTAGCGCTGAGTTGAAGGGAGGCCCCTTTGCTGAAATATGGAGTCCATAGACGCTCTCCCCCAACCCCCTCCCATTATACGCAGCTGTTCCAACTTGCCTCCAGCTTCTTAATTGCAGTTTGGGACTGCTCCAAACACAATGCAGAAATCTCATCATATTGGCACTTAATGCCCTCAGCAAAGAGGCCAAGGACTGAAAGGACCGCGACTCAACTCCTGTTTCGCCCCCAGAAAAATCCCCCCCCCCCCTCTCAGGGATGAGGCCTATTGGTGGAGAAGCATGGGGAAAGCCTGCATAGCTATGGGGATAAACAGAGCTTCAGTCTCCAAGGCTGTCAATGCAACACCTTTTACCAGCATTAGATTAATTTTGAAGAAGAAGAAAAAATAAATGGGCTCGCCATCAAATTCTACTGTTGATTTTGGCTGGCATGGTTGCACTACCGGAACCTCCACACACCTGTGTTTAAATAGTAAGAGCCAACTAAACAGCATCCAATAGGTTTTTAAATGAATCATTTTATTGGAGCCCTCTTTTCCTCTTCCCCCTCGGCTGCCATCGAGTCAGTTAACAAGAGGAATCATTGGCACTGCCCTGATCCTGCCCATGCAGGAGCCAAAGCAACTAAATCGTCAAACAACCCACTCATTTACTTTTTTTTTTTTTTCATTTTTGGGCATCATTGCTGCACCGTCACTGGGGTTTCCACAAAAATACCCTTAGCAATCAATGCCAGGGATTAAAGCACAATCCTGCTTTATAATTTTAACAGGCAAAGACATACACAGAGCGAGCCTGATTCTGCAAAGTGCTGAGCACTCTCGGTTCCCATAGATTATGTTGGTTCTAGCAATCTAGCCCTTTGCTTCTAAACAGATGCAATTCAACAAAGCGTTGAACACTTTGGGCCAAACCTGAGTTCCATGGAAGTCAAAGGCAAAACTCATTGAACAACAAAAAGACAAAAGATTTTAGTCCTTGATACTGTACCCACCTTGTGTTCAATACACTCTTTGAGGGAGCTAAAATGAGGCCTAGAAATAAGAGACTATTGGAACACAGAATTTGTCAAACTAGATCTGAGCACTAGTCCATTAAATGCAGTAAGTACCCTACCACCTTTAATGGCAAAGGATTGGTGCTTCAGCAAGTGGTGAAGAGCCCCATGCTTTGCACCTAACCAGTTGAGCAATACTTCAGCGCAGGGAGGGAAAGATCTTTTCTGATCTCCTCATAACATCAGCTTATGCATTAAAGCCCAAAGTAAGTGTAAGAAGTTGACAGCGTTCTTGCAGATTCTAAGGCAGGGGTCCTCAAACTACGGCCCGCGGGCCGGATACAGCCCGCCAAGGTTATTTACCCGGCCCCCGCCCCTGCTGCAGCTTGCCCCATGCGTCTGGGGCAGCGGGGTGGCCGCGGCCAGGGCAGGCTGCCGGTCTCCCACCCGCCAGCTGCCTCGACTTCCCGGCCCAGAGCCGACCCCGCCCCGCTCTGCCGACAGCGTCGGCCTCCCGGCACGGGGCCAGGATCGGTCTCTGTTGCCGGGGTCTGCTCTTCCCTGCCGGGGCCGCGTTCGGTCCCCGCCAGTGTTCCCTCCCAGCTGCGCAGACTCCTGCTGCGGCCGGGCTGGGGAGATTCAAATCTCCCGCCCTGAGTATGCTCAGATAGAGCGTGCTCAGGGTGGGAGCGGCCTGGCCCTGAAGCAGTTCTGCCGGCGACCCCTGTAGTTGCGAGCCTCCGGCCAGGTAAGGGGGCACTGGAGGGAGGCCTGGAGAGGGGTAGGGGGGACAAGGAGACTGGCTGGGTTAGAGGGGTGGGGGGGACAAGGAGACTAGGTGGGGGCTGGGTAGTGGTGGAGGGGACTATGCACGGCAGGAGTGGGGACTTCGTGGGGTGCTGGGGACGGATGGATGAAGTTAGAGGCCTGGAGAGGGGTGGAGGGGACATGGGGACAAGGAGACTGGTGGGGGCTGGGGAGGGGTGGAGGGCAGTGTTCCCTTTAAGCTGCGTGGGTGCGTGGCCGTGCAGCGGCCGTCACAACCCCCACGCAGCACGGACGAACCCCTGCGCAGGCCGGCAGCCGCCACCACCCCCTCCAGACCCCCGGGGCTGCAGCTTTGCCGCGGAGATCCAACCTGAACCCGGCCTCTGGGCTGGCCCTCCCTGCCCCCAGGGCGGAGCAGGTAGGCTCAGGGCCGGGGCATGTGCGCACGCCTGCCTGCCTGCCTGCCCCATGCGGCTGGGGCAGCGTGGTGGCTGCGGCCGGGGCAGGCTCCCCGTCTCCCACCCGCCAGCGACCTCGACTTCCCAGCCCGGGGTCGGCTCCAGTCCGCCGACAGCCTTGGCCTCCCGGCACGGGGCCAGGATCGGTCTCAGATGCCGGAGTCTGCTCTGCCCTGCCGGGGCCGCGTTCGGGTCCCCGCTGCCAGCGGCCTCAGCTTCTTTCTTTCTCTTTTTCTTCTTCTTTGCCTTCCTTTCTCTTCCCTGCCTTCCTTTCCTTTTTTTCTTTTTCTCTTTTGTCTTCCTCTTCCCTGCCTTCCTTTCTCTTCTTTCTCTTCCTCTTCCTCTCCTTTTTTTCTTTTTCTCTTCCCTGCCTTCCTTTCTCTTCTTTCTTCCTTTCCTTCCTTTCCTTTTTTCTTTTTCTCTTCTTTGTCTTCCTTCTTTCCTGCTCTTTCTGTCTTTGCTTCCTTTCTTTTTCTCTTTTTTCTTTTTCTCCTCCTTCCTTCTCTTTTTTCTTTCTCTCTCTTCTTTTTTAAAAAGCTTCTTAAAAATTAATTTTAAATAAAAACCTTTCTAAAAATTAAATTTCAATTCAAAATTCATTCCAATTAAATTAATGAAACACAATTAATTAATTCTATTTACAATCACTTTATCTTCAATTAATGCCTATAATTTCTGTCTTGTGAGTTTTCCCCAAAAATTTATTCAGAAAAAGTTTTGCACACGGCTTGAAAATTTTGCACACAAGCCGCCAAACCTAGACGGAACATTGGTTACTAGTTGCGTACACAACAGCAGGCCAGCAGGCTAACATCGGTCAGTCCCACACTCTGGGCCTGGCCGGAGCCCCACAGCACAACAAAAAGTGTGTGGATTCATTACTGCCTGCCACCCAGTACCCAGAAACACAGAGGCCAGCAGCAGACGTGATAGCTACGTGTTCATGTTTTTTTTTCAAACTATAGTACGGCCCCCCAACAGTCTGAGGGACCGTGAACTGGCCCCCTGTTTAAAAAGTTTGAGAACCCCTGTTCTAAGGCCCTGTCCATGCTGAGGTGAGTGTAATCATATTTGAAAACACCCTTTTGGAACATGATTATTGCCTAAAGATGGTCAAGAAAACCCAAAATATTGGACTTTAAAAAAAAGACTAACTGCTAGAAAATGTCCTTTAGGAAAAATCCTGCATTGGCCCCTGCAAAATGGATTGCCTGATCTAAGAGACCTCCTCCAGGCTCTACCTCTAACTTTAATGATTCTGTGTTATAGCCACACTAAGAAATACTGCTTGAGCCCGATGGGACAGGGCATTGCCTTGAACATGGTTTCAGCTAACAAGTTTGGTCATAAAGCCTGGTTCATAGGCCATCAAAGGTCCTCTATGTGCTGTTCCCCAGTGTTTTGAATCCTAACATCTATTTTGATTTGCTGTTACAGCCTGACCTGATGCTATGTCATACACTCCCCTGCATTTAATTTCCTCCCACTCTGTAACTTTCCTATCTTCAAAGCGTCTGACGAAGTGGGATTTTCTCCCACGAAAGCTCATGCGATTAATAAATCTGTTAGTCTTTAAAAGTGCCACAAGACTCTGTTGTCTCCATACACACTAAGAGCTAGACATACTGTGGAAGCTCAAGTAGAACCAGTTGTCCAGTAGCCAAGATATTTTCAGCCTCGCTGGGAAAAAAGATGCCTGGGGTGCATGGTGGCCACATGTTGTGAACAGGTCATTTTCCCAATGTAGGCACACCCAATGTGAGTTACTTACATGTAACGGTTAAACAATGGGCCCAATCACAAGCATGCAAATCACTTGCACTAACATGGGAGGAGCACCAGTGTAGATCATGTACGGTTGTTTTTATCCTCCGTGTGTCTAACCCTGAGCAGGAACCAGCCCACCTGAGGACATTGGCTCTGTCGCTGGGCAGTACAGAGAAACCATTGCTAGTAAAAGCAGGACAAATATCTCAAGCTTCGGATAAATTCATAACTGAACTCAGCTCCATTCAATGGGTTAGCCTACGGCTGCAGCCTTTAGCTCATGGATGCCTGGTCACCTCAGACATATCTTTTAAACCACAAGGGCTGCAGGCTTCTCTGTTGACCAGCCCTGACCTCAGGAGTACCTTTAATGTTCTCTTTCCTCCTTATTAAATGGAAAGGATGGGTGTGGGTCATGTTCTATCAGACTCCTAACTGGCCAGGCTCCAACATCTGGATGTATGCCATGCACCTAGTGTCTCTTTCTAAGTCAGCAGCAAATACTCTTGTGTTCCATCAGCTGTCCTTGTCAGCTCAACGCTCAACACGTGCTCAAAGAGATAGTTGTTTTCCACAGCACTCTGAAAGGGTCAGAGGTGACAGACAGGAAGGCACAAATGCATTTGCAGTTTGCATTGTGCAGGAATACTGCTGGCAGCCACAGCTGCAGCACAACTTCCAAGCGTGTTCATCACCTCCTTTCCTAAGGGGAGAATACATAAGCCTTTCTGTGCACGATGTTCCAAGCTTGCTCAACCACACAACCAGAGGGCTCTCAAGATGGGACATTAAATTACATCAGTGTAAAAGAGGAATTGGAGAGGGGGAAAACATGGATCAGTTTTTAAGAGTTTAGAAATTGTTATGGCAAATGGCACCAAGCGTTAATTTAACACCTGTTTCAAGATCTTTCACTTGGTATGTGAGCAAACATTAAGTCTTGGGAAAACCTGCTCTGTGGTATTGGGGGTTTTGTTATGCAGTGTTCTGAGTACAGGGAGCCATGTAAACAGCAGGAGAGTTTGCATCCTACCTTAGTCTAGCCTTTTATTAGCATCAATTCTTGAGACAGAGTTGCCACTTGGGAACTGGGCATTGGTACTGAGCGGAGATTCCAGGAAGAAGAGATTGCCTACATGCTGTTTATGACCACCTCTGTTCCAGGACTGATACATATAGCTAAAGCAGAGTACACTTCAATATACCCAGACTGCACATCACTGATTTCTCCTCCCCTGGGAAGCTGACCTACAATGCCTCAGACCTCTGAAACCACTGGGTGTAAGATCCACACTGGTGTCAGAAGAGAAAACTGATGCTGGAAGAAGGGGAAACAGTATAATAAGGCATAACACGTGGTCACCCTCAGAGTCAGTTATAAAGCGGTAGAAGCTCTGAACTAGGACAGAGCTGAGTTGAACATGGCAGAATAACTCTGTTCCCTTCTCTGCTAAAAGAAACAATGTGTAAAGGAGCTATTACAGTCAGTATTTCTCTTGAGTTCCAGTCTCTTGTCTCCTCGTCAGCAGCAGTGGTATCTATATTTCTGAATCCTCATTTCTCTTTCTCTCCCATGGTCTATATTTCTGTATCCTCATTTCTCTTTCTACCCCATGGTCTATATTTCTGTATCCTCAAATCTCTTTCTATCCCTTCACTGGGAGGTGCTCTCTGTGCCACTCCCTCTTCCCTACTCCCCCAGGGGCCTTTTCCCCCCACACTAGGAAGGTGCAGTTTTCATATTCCTTCAGTCTCTCAACAGATATTCATGTGTGGTGAAGTGGAGGAACATCTTCAAAGCCAGCACTGGGAAGAAGGCAGCACCCAGCTGTTACTGGAGTAGTATCTATTACTTCTTTCCAATTGTAGTCCCTGGCTTCATACTCCCCAATAGTTTTCTGATACATTCCATATTTTGTTCCTTATATTGTTTTCCATTTGGCAAATGACAGGCTCAGAACTAACATGAAGAAAAACAACCACCCGCCCTCCTTTTTTTCCACAGTGCTATCTCTGTTCCAAGTCAGACCAGGTAGCGCTTATCACTTCCTCTCTACTATACACATTAGCGTCCATTCATTTCCTGCCAGCTAGTCCTCAAATACAGGCCGACATTGTTTTCGCAGCCCCTCGCACTTGGAAGCAGCAATAGCTATGCTGCACAGAGTTTCCTGTTGATGTCAGGCCCCACTTCCTCCTAAAGCAAATGGACTTCCTGTCAGCATATGTAACCTTTTCCATAAGGACTGGTTGGAGCCATTTTCCTACACGGGAGCTGAAATAAAAATGGAGATGGGAATAATGGAGAGGCTGCCAGGATTGCTTTTGGTTTGTTTCCCCCCACCCCTCTTGCATGTATGTGTATTGTCAGGATAAATCTAGAGCCCTTAATCACCAAGAACAAGAAAGAAAGATAAGAGGCCAAGACAATAGAATTCTATCTCGGCATCATCAGTGTTTGTGAATACCATAGAAATAATTTATTGCAGAGAACATCAGAAACCCATTAGGCGCTCAGATTTCCCACTCAGGAGTTTAGTCTTAGCAAAGGCAAGATACAGCAACAGCCACCTTGGTCTCCGACTTAGCGAGCGAGTGCCTGGCAAGGCAGGGCGTAAATCTTCAATATGCCAGTCCGCTGCCCAGAAACTCACCCCATGGTCATACCTACCATCCAGTAAAAGTCCCACAGTGCAGCTTGGCAAACTGACCAAAGTAGTCAATAGTTACTCTAGATTTACATAATTATAACCAAGAGCAAATCTGACCTCTTATCTCCTCGTCAGCCCTGCAGAGCCAGCAGAGGTGTCCATGGATGAACTGGACTCTATTCTGTGTCACGCATCATCAACTAAGGTGCAATTGCAAAATCTTTATCTTTGGTGAGGGCATCAGAGACAGAAAGGGTCCAGCTGCAGTCTCACGTGAGGGATAGCGGGCAGGATCCTGGGGAAGTCTGCAGCACTGACAGTCAGAAAATCATGAGCCAGCCAAAAAAAAACTCAGTGGATTGGATCTCACGTCACCGAGGGCCCAATATAATTCAAGTTGTACTTCAAATAATGAGCAGTCTACAGAAAGGGATCAGAAATTCCACAGAAAGTCACATTTTCCTTTTGCAATCTCTCTCTTTTAAGAGTTTTCTGTTCATGAATGAATTACTTCAATCCCTCTTAAGCAATGTACTGGACCAGGAAAAGGGTGTGGGGATTATTAATGGAAAAATCCTTGAATCCTTTAGCCTAGTACATGGCTGTCGTTACAAGTAAAAAAGCAAACAGGATACCACCCTGCATTAGCAGAGAGAGAGAGAGAACAGAAATTCAAATGATCTACAGCAACTGATTTATGACGGAAGAATAAAATACTTATGGTAATTAGGCATACCTGGACCAAATTAATGGGGAAATGAGCACATGAGGAGCATCCACACAAAAATGTAAACATTAAAAAGGGAGAGGGGTTGTTTAGAGTAATCAAGGAGATATAACTAGCAGATATCAAATGAAATTAGTCTGACCAGTTGGGAAAACGTACTAACAGCAAAACATAGGATTATGCCGTGAAAATATCTGCTCAAGGAAACTGGTGGAAATGCATCGCTTGGGATGTTTAAAACTGAGTTGAAAAAGACACCATACGGAACAGTGCTGCATTGGCCACTGTGAGACAGACTCAGTAATCCTACTGGGCTTTTCTGTCTCTAATATCTATTATTAAGGGAGGGTTTCATGGAAAAGCTTTGGCAAGTCCACCTCGAGAGTTCGTTATACAGTAATAATAAATGAAAGTGTATGCATGCAGCTAATACTCCACATAGTAAGACTACAACCAAGTTCAGCTTGATTTTGAATTGGATCTTGAACTACAGGGGAAGCAGAGCTGGTTGAAGATACTCTGACAGAGTTTTCTTTTGGAAAATGCCAATTCAACTGAATTAAAATGTTGCATGGGAAAGTATAGATTTTGTTTAATTTTTCAATGAAAAAATATTAAAGCATTTTGTTTCAAAAATGCTGGAGAGCTTCATTTTTACTTTTATTCATTACAAAAATCAGAACAAACTATATCATAATTTTTTTTAAAAAATTGCATTTCACAGGAAGTTTCCACCTTTTTTTCCAATTCGGAGCTTTGACCAGCTCTAGTGGGAAGCCAGTTAAGATGCCTGAACATGGAGATAATATACTTGCCTCTGTACGTATGAGAAGAGGAGCAGCAATATTCTGCATGGGCGGGAGTCTAGACAACTGAGATTTACTCAGTCTGGGAAACGATGTGTGTTTCTATTCTCAATACAGGAGCAAAGGATGTAACTGCCCCATGGGCTTGTATCTCACCCCACAGGATACATGTAACTCTCACTGAAGTCAATGAATTACTCAAACATCCCCTCCGCCCCCCAGTAACAGGGTCAGGCTCCAGCAGAGACTTACACAAATATGTTTCACTTCCATTCAAGGCACTCAAAGCTCTTGACAAACAATAGCGAATTCAGTCTCACAACATCCTGTAGGGAGGGCGACTATCTTCGTTTCATAATCAGGGAAAGTGAGGTTGTCCAAGACCACATGGTGAGGCAGAGGCACAGCTGGGCCTGGATCCCAAATCTCATGACTTTCACCCCCTGACAAACTACAAGACCAGCCATCCTCCATGTGAGCCTCATAGGTAGGAGCCGAGCTCAAGAGGGCTGGTGACGCCTCCAGGCATTTAGATAAACTTAACGGAATTCTTGGATCTAGAACTCAGGCAGGAAATCTCACAAGGACGGGCTTTTCTATGACATTTCCTGTACTTGAAGGAAGAAATACCTTTCTTACCCCAGATTTCCATTTCTAGCTATAACCTAGACACAAAGAGGCATATGGAATTTAAATAAATACCGTGGAACCTCCTGAAAGCTTTTGTCTAGGGTCAGCAGGTTCAAGTTTGGGGCAAAGTTCTAGGCTGGTTCTTTTGAGAGATGGACTTGTACCAAAACCTCAGACCAAAACACTTCCTTGGGAATGTTTAAGATGGAATTCAAACTTTATTGCTTGTTCCCACTTTTAGTCCTTATTTTTTCCAGACTAGCTTTCCCATAACTAAATAGCATCACAGTAAGAGCAAGAAGCTACCCAAAGCCCTCTAGTGAGAAGCTACATTTCTAATTTTCTCAGGAAATGCTAAAGGAAATGGGGTCTAGGTGTTTACTGGAAAAGAAAAACTTTCTGCCTGCTTCACAAGCCAGTCATGTTGGTCCCCAGGCATTCCCCAAGAAGGCCACATCCATTTCTTTCTCTCATCTGATCTCTTCCTCCTCCTTCTTTTTCATTTTCTTTTCATGAAACCCTTGGTTTCTTATATTTTTAATTCCCCTTCTAGACCAAGCAAAGCTAAATATGAATTGTCCCAAGGCTCACATTTTTAACCTTAAAATACACCAAAAATTAAGGGGTTTGGATCTGGGGTTTGGGTCAGGCCCCCCTTTTCTGACTGGAACTCTAAACTGCACTGAAGACAACCTAGCCTTTGTTCAGCTCTCTCTTCCCTTGAAATGTCAGCAAACATGATGGTTTTGCTGATGCCATCATCTGGGTGGTCTGAACATCTCCCACACTGCATGCTGTGATGGGGTGGGTGTTCAAGGGTCAGTAACTCTTAGAGATAGTTGCTTTAGGATTAACACATTTTTTTATCGCATATAAATTTGTTAGTCTTTAAAAGTGCCACAGGACTCCTCGGTTTCTTTTTTTGCTGACCTACATTAACATGGCTCCCTCTTTGGAACTTGCTTTAGGATGCTGTTTCCCCCACCAAAGCTGCAGCCGGGAGCAGCAACAGTGCCATGAAATCTACACAGACAAATCCACCTCCAGCTGCCCTGGCCAGCAAGGGACACACACGTACTGTTTGTTTCGAACCACTAGTTGACTGCAGTTTCGTGTGCTCCCAGCAGCACAATGGAATTCAGGACTCTTCTATGACATTGGGATGGGTGGACAGACTATTCCTTTCCTTAACGCATGCCTTTTCCCCAGTGTAGCCTGCTTCTGCTGGGAGAAGAGAGAACAGCACACCTACCTGCTGTGCACCCAGAGCTTCTCACTGCTGCTTTTGCCCACCCTGTCCGGGTGCCAATTCATGTTTTAATCTGTATAGGGTGGGAGGAGGGGGCGTCCAACTGTGACCCAAGGCCACTTGTAGCCCAAAAGGTTCTGAATTGTGGCCCTCAAGGGTGACTATGTTCAGAAAACATGTGTTTGATTAGAAAGCGTGCTCCCTGAGCTGATTTTAAATGCAGGCCTCGTACTCTGACAGATAGGGCGGCATCCTCTCCCCAGTAGCCTCCCACTGCTTTCTCTGTAGCCCCAATGTGAGCTGGATGCTCTGAGCAGCTGCTATCCCTTCTCTGCTCAGACCTGCCCCGCTGGCTATCTGCTGCACCTTGGCGGGAGGGAGGCAAGGGCATGTCTGAGGGTTCTGTGGCCCGATTCACTGCCAGGCTGTGGGTGCCCCAGGGACAGCAGAATCAGAGCTCATGTGGCCATCCCAGGCAAAGCTGAAAGGGAGATGCTGAGAACCAACAGCCAGTCAGTCACAGCCCCGATCCTCTGACCAGCCTGAGGGCTGCTCTAACCTGCACCAGCTGGCAATGATTCCTTCAGCAGCATACTGTACCTGGGGAGAGCTGCTCTCATGCCCCTCCATGAGTGGCTGTGGGGAGGGATGCCCAACCTAGCCCCCAGCAAGCGAATCCCCAGCAAGAGACTTGTGACTCCCTCCTTGTGAGTTAACGCCCTCTGCACTGCCTGAGAATCTGGCCCTATCTATCGACTGTGGCCTTCCTGAAATAACAGATTGAGCCCTCTGTCTGAAAAAGCTGGGCACCACTGCTCTGTGATATCCCTACAGCGGTCATCACTATCGTGCGTGAGCACCGTTGAGAGGACTCAAGGGACATCGGGGGTCCTCCTTCGTCTCTGCTATGTACCCCCTCCCCCCAAGTCCAGTAGATTTTGTTTTACTGCATTGTTTTGTTCTGCACTGGTCTGGTTCCTTGTCTCCAGTTATTATTGGGAGGGCATGGCCAAAGGATGAGGATTGCTTCATGCACTGAAGGTCACCAGTCTTACCCCCTCCTTTAGGACATTCCCCAGTCGACTGCTCTCCATGGACAATGCCTGGTCTCTGACTTCATACACCCTGGGCATCGTCAACTCCAGTGTCACACCGCCGCAGCCACATCCCAACTCAGTGTGTGCTCTGATGGGGTGCGTCTACACTTGAAAATTAAGTCGACTTAAGCTTGCTTAAGTCGACTTAATTTACACCACATCTACACTACAGTTTCCTTAAGTCAACTTAAGCAACTGCTTAAGTCGACTTAAAGAAATTCAAAGTCGACTTTATAACACCTCGTATAAAGTTGACTTTGAGGCTTAAGTCGACTATTTAAGTCGACTTAAGCCAGTGTAGATGTGGGGTAGCCCTAAGTCAACTTAGGGCATGTGTCCCTTCTCACCAAGAAGTCCCAAGCAGAAAGGAGCCGAGTGGTCCGGGGTAGAAGGGAGCTCCTCGCTCCCTTCTCCCCCGGACCGCTCAGAGGCTTGCTGCCCCAGGGAGAGCCAGCCCCATGTGGGCTGGCTTTCCCTGGACCGAACAAGTCGACTTAGAGAGTCCAGTGTAGACTCTCTAATTCGACTTAGTAAGGTTGACTTATTAAAGTCGACTTTTTAAAGTCAACCTTAATTCCCCAGTGTAGACATAGCCATGATGTTTAGTACCAGGGGCTTGGATTGCCTCCAGCAGTGGAAAGTGCAGTGGATAGGTGTGCTGGGTTCTCAGTTGTTTGTCCTGCTACATGGGAGGTCAAGTGCACAAGTTCTGCATGCTTTACAGTTTGTGTTGCTTCCATCTTTAACGTCAGCTGCAGTTCTGGTACAAATGCACATTAGACCTGATCATCCTCTCACTTACACAATGACGTCCATGGACTTCCTTGGAGCTACTCCTGGCTCACAGCAGAAGAAACTGGGAGAAAAATCTGTGTTCAGTCCGGAAGCAGCCTGTCATTGTGCGCTCTAATGGTGACTTCACTTTTGTTCTTTCTTATTGCTTTGCTTCGTCTACGTGAAACATCACTGAAACTGAAAATGCAGGGTGCTCTTTGCAGATGAAGAACAGCATGCCGGTATAAATCCAGAGCAATTCCTCATGAGTCAATGATGGCACCCCAGCTTTTCATCAGTGTAACTGAGATCAGAGTCTTGACAAATGCCACACAGTCTATGCATTTAGAAACTCAGTGGTAAAAAGATACCTGTGAGAACACTCACATGCTGATACCGAAACCAGGGCTTCCTCTCACTACATGCTCTCCTCTCAGAGAAGGAGTTAGGTACCACAGTGACACATGGTGCAAGGAGAGCCGTGACTTTTACAGAGCCGAGCACACTAGCAAGGTGAAGAGGCCTTTTCCCCACCCGCACTTCCGAGTAGGCTTGAAAGCAAACTGCAGTTTCAGTGCGTGATCCTGTGTTACTTGCTCAATCAAACCCTCTATCAGTTCCTGGGGCACCTTAGATGTGCAAGGAATGCATGATCAAGCAAAATCAGGGAGGCTGAGGAATGAGTAATTCATTGGACACAGGAGAGTTTGGAATATAATGCACCAGGGAACATATGCAGAGCAGCCATACTGCTCTGTCCCAGCAAGATGGCATGGCAGAATGGTGCTAGCAGTGCAAAAATATCCTATGCCAATGTGAAACTGAACGAAGAATCAAAGGGAAATCTTGTCAAATATAATAAAATTCCAGAGGAAATCCCAGGAATTTATCAATCTGGCTCGCCTGCCTGTGACCCGAAACTACTTTATAAATCACCTCAGAGAGCCAGCACTGGCTGGTGGAACACAACGGCTAATCATAAAATCCAAAGAACATCCATTATGTACTCAGCAGATGACATTTAAAGCCCATAAACGTTTGCATCTGCTTTGTACATACACCATGTGCTCCTGGCCTGTGATGCTCTTTCCTCCCACAGCAAAGAAAGCATGGGGATCTGAACATGAGATGGAGTCAGACGAAAACAATGGCCCTGAGCACCACAAACATTGGGGATATTCAGATCCAAAATTTGCTTTTCTGGCTCAACTCTCTTCAGAACCATTTGAAAAGAACAGACCTGGAAATCCAACAGGTTGCCTCATGGGACCTTTCTCACGCTCTACCTTAGCCTGATAAACAGCCAGGAGTTCCCTGATGGGATTCCCAGAGACATAGCCCAAGCAGATTTCAAGGATGGGAACCTGTATACATTCCCTCCCCTTAAGCTCAAACCTGGACTATCCCAGGACCTAGATGCAATCCAAGCCAGCTTCACAGATTTTTAAGGCAAGAAGGGACCATCCTTTGGTCTTTTTTCCTCCCCTTGACGTCTCACTGGGATATGCCATCACTGAATCCAGCCTTTTGGAGGTGACACTTCATTTCTCAGTTTACTGTGAAATTCATAGACTCATGGGATTAGAAGGAACTGCCAGGGTCATCTAGTCTAACCCCCTGCCAAGATGCAGGATTTGCTATGTCTAAACCATCGAAGACAGATGGCTATCCAGCCTCCTTTTGAAAACCACTATGAAGGAGCTTCCACCACCTCCCAAGGCAGTCTGTTTCATTGTCCCACTGCTCTTACAGTTAGGAAGTTTTTCCTGAGATTGAATCTAAACCCATTTGCTGTACTTTGAACCCTTTGCCTCTTGTCCTGCCCTCTGTGGAGCAAGAGAGAACACTTTTTCTCCATCTTTTTTATGGTAGCCTGTCAAATATTTGAAGTCTGCTATCATGTCCCCCCTTAATCTCTTCTTTTCCAAACTAAACGTACCCAGTTCCTTCAGCCTTTGCCCATCTGGCTTGCATTCCATCCCTCTGATCATCTTTGTTGCTCGTTTCTGGATTATTATTATACCTGTGTCTATTATATTAAACAGTTCTAGATATATTTCCAGCTTCAAGACATCACACAGCATGGTAAGGATGTCAAATATTCACATCCTGAAACAGCCATGATGCACAATGTCTGCATGACACCATTGCGGTGCAGTGTCATACTGTTTGAATCCAGTTCCTGCAATACCATGATACAGCGTCAAGCCATGATGGTATGATTATACAGTGTTCCACAGGACAAATATATTCAGGTAGCCATGTCCTGGGTGAGACAGTGATTTTGGGTCACAGGAACCTTTTTTCAGCTTTTCTTCACAAATCCACAACCTGACAGGAAAACTCAGCCAAGATTCCCAAGTTTCACCTGGTTTCCAATCACACGGCCCAGATTAAACCCAAATTGCCACCAAGGTTTGCCTCACACATGCACTTGATTTGACCAAAAGGTTTGAGCCCTGGGTTTAATTTATAACAAAACCTAAGTCCAGGCAGATTCCCCCTACTTTCAGAAAAAAACAAAAGTCCTATCGCACCATAAAGACTAACAAATTTCTTTGGACATAAGCTTTCATGGGCTCCAACCAACTTCGTCAGATGCATCTGACGTGGGTTGAAGCCCACGAAAGCTTATGCCCGAAGAAATTTGTTAGTATTTAAGGTGCCACAGGACTCTCGTTTTTGCTGTACACAGACTAACCAGTTACCCCTCTGGAGCTTTTCTACTTTCAGATTTTGTTATGAAAATTTTGCATTTTAACTGGCCACCTCAGTAGCACTTGGACTACCAAACTCTCCTTTCACACAAGAGCATGGGCACTCCTGAGGGAAATCTTTATAGATAGCTTTAAAACAGAGGATTGAAAAACAGGAACTCAGGGAACATTACATTCATGACCCTAATGATCTGAAGGCAATAGTCACTCCAAACCTCTCTACAGATGCACTGAAACTTGGAAGCAGCAACTGCAAAATCCTGTGAAGGAAAGCGGCAGTGATTTTCATTATTGCCTTAGAGAACTTCAAAAAAAATTCATTCCGTCAGAAAGTTAAACAAGGAAATTGCAAAGCTGTATTTAAAAATATTTGAAAATGTTTCAAAATCTCCTTAGAGATGAATTGGGCACCTGTGTAATCCCACGGGGGTTGCCAAATCCATCAGGAAACACACAGACTGATGGTAGGTATCAAGACAGGAAGGTTCAGGGTTGTAGTCGGAGAGACAGGGAACAGCAGGAGATTCCTACAGTTCCTTTCTGGTAAGAAATATTAGTGCTATCTGGATAGGGATACTAAACAAAAACAAAAATTACAAAAACAGAAATAAAGAGACCTCTTGGAATCTCCTGCTGTTATCTGTCTCTTTCTTTGCTTTTATCTCCCCATCTCGATTCATGTAACCAGCCTGACAATCTGGCTGCTTCCTGCTTTAAGTCATATTTATATCCCTTTTCTGTATTAAAAAAAAAAAAAAAAAAAGTAACTTGGCTTCATCGGATCAAGGAATTGGAAATGATTTTATTATTCACCGCAACTTTTTTTAAGCGACGGGTTGGCCATTTTTTTTAAACACCTCTCAAGACAGGGCTGTTATAGCTGGCATGAAGAGGGCAATCCAGCACTGGCCCTAAATAAAGAGGCTCTCAGCTGGACACCCTGGTATCTGGGGTCACTACAGGCACTGTGTTCCCAGTAGTTTTATTTCAGAGAGACTGCTGCTACATGAAAATGCCCAGGGTACAGCAAATCTGTGCAAGAAGCAACTGTTCTGTCCTTCTAAATTCTGAAAAGCCCCTGGCCAGTAGTGTCCACTGCAAGCACCCTGATTAAAGCCCCATTGTTACATCACCTCCACTGGTGTTACTAAATCTTTCCCAATGAAGACCCCAGTGGCTGGGGGGCGGGGGTGGTAAAACTATAGCTGCTGGGAATGAAGAGGAGCAAGGGGAGGAACAAGGAAGGAGAGAGAAGAGAATGAAAGAAGAGGGCATGAAGAATAAAGCAATATCCTCAAGAAGCCTAGAACCTTTTCTCTGCCATGGCACACCTTGATACCTTTATCTATTTTGAGGTACACGACCATAGAAACTCATGAATATTCATGAGCCAATCCAGACCTCTTCAAGCAGTTTTTCAAAAAATTCTGTGGCACACTTGCTCAAGGCCTGAGGGCATACCCGGGGGCCATGGCACACTGGTTGGGAAACGCTGGTCTAGAACACTGTGGTTCTCAACATCCAAGTGCCAGAGGCTTCTTTTTCTGGGCCCTGTTTCCTTTGCCTGAATACTTCCTAGATAGATCCCCAAATGCTTTGTCCTGGAAGTAGAGTTTATTTTGCCCTTGGCTTCATGATGTTAATTATGCAGCAAAAGTCACAAGTTGCTGTATAAGGAGAGCTGTTGCAGGAAAAGGGTGTTGAGCTCACATTGACTCAAAGTTTCTGACATTCTGTTGGCTTTAAGCATGGCTTGCTACATGGTAAACCTGGGACTTGCTGGTGGTGGTGGTGCTCTTTGCTATGAATCAGTAGCACTACATCAATGCCCCAGAAGAGTCTAAGGAACTGCTGAAGGTGATGTCTTAGATTGGCTATAAAATGGAGATTCTGGTCTCTAAAGCTCTTTCAACACCCCTTGCCAGAGCACCACCACCCTAGTTTGATTAAAGCCTGAATCCTGGCCAAATCCCTGTTCAGATCATCCCTTCTGGTGTTTCATTTAGACACTACTCTCTTTTATTTCCTGTCCTAAGGTGCTGGGCAGTGTTGCTGCGAGTATTAAACAGCTGCCATGCTCTCTTCAAGACTCATGCTTCAGGTCATAAGCTAACCCACGGTGGGGTGGGAGGGGGTGCTTCACAGACACATGGTCTCATAACTGCCCATTGTGACATTCCTTGCAGCTTCCTCTGGAGCAGCTGGTGCCAGCCACTGTCAGAGAGAGGATACAGAACCAGATGAATCACAGGTCTGAGCCAGAAGGGCAGTTCTTATGTTCCCTGAGGTGACTGCATTTCAATATCGGGTAATTCATAGAATCTGAGAGCCTTCAGACTGGATAGCAATAAATAATAAGCACAGGCAGAGCACTTTTCACCCATATCTTTACAGTGATGAGTCTCAGTGCTTCCATTTTACAGACTGGGAAACTGAGGTACAGATCAGGCACGTGACTTCTTCCAGGTCACACAGTAAGTTCACAGCAGCTCTGGAATAGAATCCTGACTCCCAACTGCAGTGTCCCATTTATAGGACTATTCTCCCTCAACATTTTTCTGTACTTTAGACAGATCAATAGGTTGATAGCAGGATGAAGCATTTTTAGATGAAAGGTCTAATAGGAAGTTACGGTACTATTATTATTTTACTATATCTGCACCAAGATACTAAGCTGCACACAGAAAAAAAATGACTTGAGACTCCAAAGACGCGTTTCACATATGAATTTTTATACCACTGAGCATTTAAGTCATCAGGGGCTTCTTACATTTTGTGCATTCCTCCATGGGCTGGTGGTGGGAGCGAAGTCATTCCTAATATTTCAGACAGCTATGTTGCTGGTAGCTGAAAAGTGCTCAGCTGAAACGTCTCAAATTCCCCAAGCAGTGTTACTGGCCCTGGCCAAGTGAGTTCAAGGAGCCATCTGGCTGGGGCTGTGACGTCCACGTGCCAGCAGCCAACCTCTCGCTCCCCAAGCTGGGATAATTGGACATTGTTCGGTCACTGAATCACAGCTCTGTAAGGCTGCAAGTTTGTCTTGTACAGATGAGCTAATGAACATGCAAACTGCCTGAGGAAGGAGAGAGTCTGTCAGAGATGCCCCTCACCCCTTCCCTTCACAGATAACAAACAGAAGGCTTGTCTGTGACCAGGACACTGAATGACACTGGAGGAGAGAAGGGGAAAAGAAGGAGCTCCCTTCTTAATGTCTCCTACTTGAGCCCTACATGCAACACACAGCCTTCCTTGAGTTTGAGTGTGGGATTCTTCTACGGCCTTGTCCCCCCATGAAAGCAGGCTTTCTGAAGTAAGGCCCCATGTAGTCTGGACCACAATAGCATGTGGTGCTGCACTTACCACTTGATTTCTGGGGACTGCTGTAGGACATAAATAACCCTTCGCCTTCTCCAGCATCCCCAACCCCAAGCATCTTAAAGGGCTTAGCGAACAGAAATGAATTAAGCTCCACATGCCCCCTTGTGTGAGGGACAATCATGAAGTATTATTTAGCAGGTGGGGAAACTGAGGCACAACGCAGCTAAAGTAACTTTCTTAACACACTGTGGAGTCAAAAACACTATTTTTCTCCCCTAAGTTGAGTGAGTGAGTGACATTCTTTTTATGTTCTACAGTGAGACTGACAGAGGGCAGAGCCCTCAGGAACAAGGGATTAACCTTAGTTTTCCCCATTTCTGGCACAGGTTTTTAGTGGGGACTAGGTGACAGAATGCTTTTGGGGAGACGCAAGGACCTTTATTATTTGTAGGGAAAGATGGCCCTGACCTACAAAGTAAAAGGGTCCTGGAGCTAGGTTTCAGTTCAGGACATGCGAGACTTTCCAAAGGCAAAAGGCAGTAATTTTGAGAGTGCCTTTCATCCCAAAATGCTTTACATACTACATAAATAGGACTCACCCCACCCACTTCTAGGCTAGGACACAACCACTCTTTAACAGGGTACAGCAACACTGTACAGCAACTTAGGAGAGGGAATGAAGACAAATCACGGATCCAACTGAAACTGTTTGTAGAAAGGAAAGTGAGGAATACAGAAAGTACACATGCAAATGAGAATTTAACTACATAAGCAACATAAACTTCTCTATTCCTGGGGTGGGGAGTAGAAGGGGGGAAGAGAAACAGCATTTCCAAGGAGCTCAAGCAGTCAAGCTCTTTGTTTTACTCCTCACACCATGTTGGTGCATTCACTCACTCTGTTGACAGAGAAGAAAAGCTGTCATCTACTGAATCACCAACACCACTTCCTGCAGCAGATTTCCTTGGACGGCTCCAGTCCTGCTGAGTGTATAGGAAAGAGCTGCAAACACAGTTTAAGACTGCAGGCTTATGTCTGCCATGTTCAGAAATCTCACATCCACTTAATCTCCTTCACTATTACAGCAGAATGACAGATGGGTATTTAACAGGGATACAATTGAGGGCTAATTGGAACTCGTCACCCTTCTCTGGGCTGATTAGATGCTTCCTCCTCTCCCTTTGAAGCAGGTTAATTAACAATGCCAGAAACTGGATCTCCATTGGAAACTGCTCCTCACTGCTGGTATGAACAGTGACCAGCATGGAGTGTTAATCCAATAGTTCTAGTGACTGGGCTGGGTCAGAGCTTCCCCACTCTGTTCCCACAAGCCTAAACGGGGACCCTGCATCCAAAGCCTCAGGAACCCCCCGATCTTAACTTCACAGCTCAGACTTCTCTTGTCTCTGCACAGCAAAGCTCACAGTAACAATGCTGGCAGGCTGCCACCACCACGTCAGAAAGGAACAATCACCGACATCATATAACATAGCTCTCCCGTTACTACTGTTAAGCCTGCCCTGGGCACAGACAATGTATTGACACAGGCAACATGTGCCTACCTTGCTGTGCAAATAAAGTTACTGAAACGGAAACAGAAGCAAATAGGGATGGATGAGTGAACCAGTTCAGATAAAATCAGAATCCCTTGTCCCCTCCCTGCAGTGCCAAAATTTTCCCTCTAACCAAACCCCAAACCTTTCCTGAGGTTCCAAACCACTTGCTTTAACTTCTCTTTGTTTTATTCCTCTGCCCTGGTTTACTTCTGGGGTCTAGCTGGGATCAAAAGGAAAATGACCAAAATATACACGGGTGTTGCTCTGTATTTCTGGTCTACTGAGAAGCAGGAGGTACAAGAAATCTCATGATTTCATTTGCTCCCTAGCACAGTCAGGAAGGAAAGTGTAGCTAAAACAACTGAACACAGGAGTGAGAAAATAAAATACCCATTTGAGAGCACTAGGAGAGAGAAGAGAGGGAAGAAAGGAGCAATTTGGTGCAAAGTTATCGTCTGTAATTTTGCTTGTCCAAAGAAACCAATTTGATTCTGCTGGTTGCTTGTTTATTTCATTCAAATTACAACACAAACCCAGGAGGTTTGGATACACATCCAGAACCAAGGATCAGCCTCCCTGATCAAACCTCCAAAAGGTCTTTTGAGGTTTAACCATCATTACTGTAAGCAACCCAATAATGAGGGTCAAAAAGGAAATCAGCGGGGGCCTCACATGAGAATCTGAAAGCCTCCCACATCTTGTTTCACACTCTTGCTCTGCCAGGCTCTCTTTGTGCAATCCTACAAGATACTTAAACTTAATAGGCAGAGACACCACATGCAAAACGTTATTGTTCTGAAATACAGATGGACTCACACTGCACAATTCAGATTCAGATTTCCAAATACCCACTGTCTAAGTTCTAGGGGTGCTCAGATCAGTGGTTTTGATTTAGCCTGTTATAAAGACAGGAGCCATTTACTGAATTCTTTTTTTTTTTTTTTAAAGTACTAGTGTCAATTCCAAACAATATATAGTGTCTGTACGGCAGTGTTTGGGACAAACGAGGACTGGATCTGAGAGTTTGGTGGGGTTTATGTCTAATGGGCCGCCTTTACAAAAACTAGAAACAAGTCAAGGGACCCAATTACAGTATGACTACCCCCTATCATATCCCCATCCAGGTTTTTAAGCCAGTTTTAGGGACACATCACATGACAGCATTTAGCTGTATCCCAATTCATGCTCCAACACAGTTATAAACTGGGAGAATGCAGACCAGGCCTAAAACGTAGGGTTGGTTGTTTAACTGAATTTGTAGAAACACTCCTGTTCCTATTGATAAATCTTCAAGCTGCTCCTGGAGCATGTGGGAGAATAGAATCCCTTGAAGGCTCTAAACGTGGAAGGAATAAGAGCTGAAGATGAATGGCTGCAACCCTGCACAGCTGTTAGAGCAGAAATCCAAGGGCAGCTGCAGGCAGCTGAGAATCCGGCAGCAGGACATGTGCCCCCCATCCTCCTGCCCGTCCCCCCTTTAGAGGGGTGTGTAACAAAGCATCTGGGTAGAGTCTGTCAGGGGCTTGTACACATGGCAGAGCACACAGACTAAGAATCGTAAGTGAGGGGAAGAGACGACTTCACAGGCTCCATGCATTGCTGTCCCAGAATTTTATTTGTAAGTTTTCACTTAGACAAAGATCCTGCATGGATTTCATAATAGGTCACATGTCTATGTGGTAAGAAAGCATCCAGTTGTCTTTTGTCCACACTTGGCAAGACTGGGACTGCAGAACTCACAGAGGGTCTAACTGCAGCACCATTGGGCTCTCAGGACGAGTGTGGTCTGAAGCTGTCAGTAACCAAACACCAAATCCCCTGCTTTCTTGTTTAGTTACAAACTCCAAGTCTGACCCTAGGTTTGCAAACCTGTCCGGAGTTTCAAGCAAACTTGAGGCCAGCTTACAATAGGAACTGTCTCACATGTTGGTACACTTAGTAAAAATAATACACTAGCTACACCCTGTCTATAAGTGTGGCTAAAGGGCACAGGCTGGAGCTTGTGCTAAAGTGGTGAGACACACAGAATTAGCTTTGGTGGCAGCAGAGGCTAGAGTTTGGACTCCTACTAAAGTCCTGAGTGTTTTCTCCAAATATGGTTTTATTTTTCCCTCTCCCAATGACTATTAATGAGGCCTGCATGCCCTACGTCCCTCTGCAATAACGCTCTGGGTTATTGGACACTAAATTCAGTGTGTGCTACAATGTCCTCTGACCATGTCAGTCTTTGATTGCTGTAGATTTTTGTGTTGACAATGTATAACTGAATGACAGAAATGGTCAAGGGAGAAACTGAAGGTTTTGGCAGCAGGATCAAAGACAGGTGGGGCTATTGGTACTGGGAAAGCCTGGGAGGCTGCTTGAGATTGTAGGACAGATTTCTCCTGAATTATCAGCAGTGAACCAATCACCAATGTTCACATTTATGCTATCATCTTTAGGTTTCAGAGTTAACACTCCAAACCAGATGAATCAAGTGGTTCACTTCTCTGTTAAAGACACTGTTTCAGACTGCTGACTTCGTAACATGTGACCATCTCGCCCTATCAGGATGGTATCTCCCTATGCCTTTTAGAGCTGTGAAATCCGGCATATTGCAGCCCCCACCAGTTTGTGACCAAGTCTAGATAAAATGTGCTATTACCAATAAAGAGAAAATGTTTGCTCATTCAGAATGTGTCTTCTGTAAAATCTAGCTCCCTTTATGCCACCAGAGCATGTGATTAAAGCTGTGTGCAAGGGAAATGCTGGATCAAAGCAGAGTGAGGCAAAATGTGTGCCTCATGCAGTGTTTGGTAAGAAAAACGTAAAGCAGGATGCAGTCTGGACCCAGAATGTGTGATTCACACAAGAGTTAGCCAAGACAATGTAGACAGAAAGCAGGGAAAGCTATGATTGCAACACAAATGTTTAACTGCAGTACATCAAGGCACAGGGATATGAACACCCAGCTCCCAGAAACCAACAGACAGACTAAGGAAGGAATGCAAACAACACCCAAAACAAGGAAGTAAAGCAAAGTAACAACAACAAACAGATGGCTTCTGCTCCTATTGTTTCTAATGTTAACACCCAGCTCAAATTCACCATTCTTGTTGCTTTCAAATGGCTGCCATAAAGGTTGGCGCCTGGGACCCACAATATGACACACTGCTAGTGAAAATGAGAGCAACAAAGGAACCTTAGGATTATTACAAATTCACACTACCCATTGTGGATACATAAATCTATGTAGGAGTCCACAGAAGCACCCCCTTCACCTTGCAGACCCAAGTGCTCCATGCTACCAACCCTCTTCTCCCACCCTACACCAGCACGTTCCCTGTAATTCACATATTCTAGGAACACAAGAACAGCCATACTGGGTCAGACCAATGGTCCATCTAGCCCAGTACCCTGTCTTCTGACAATGGTCAGTGCCAGGTGGTTGAGGTGGAATGAACAGAACAGGTAATCATCAAGTGATCCATTCAGTTGCCCATTCCCAGCTTCTGGCAAACAGCAATCCTGCCCATCTGTCTAATAGCCACTGATGGACCTATTATGAACTTACCTAGCTTTTTTATTAATCCCATTATAGGGCTGGCCTTCACAACATCCTCTGGCAAGCAGTTCCACAGCCAGACTGTGTTGCGTGAAGAAACACTTCCTTTTGTTTGTTTTAAACCTGCTGCCTATTAATCTCATTTGGTGACCCCTAGTTCTTGTGTCCTCAAGAGTAAACAACACTTCCTTATTTACTTTCTCCACACCAGTCATGATTTTATAGACCTCCATCATGTCCCCCCTTACCCCATATCAACCTTTGACTCCCTATTCAGCAATTATCTTTCAGAAAACATTACCCATTTGCCCGTTGATCCCACTCTCACTAGGACAGTTTCAATTTACAAATCCATTCCTCAAACCGTCAAATGACAGCACCTTGCAACTGACTCCAGTCCTCAGAGTTTGCAGTTTCTGCCCAACCCAAGACCACTGATACACAAAACTGGGAGGTACCACACACATACACCTTACATACATGACAAGTTCGATAACTTGCAACATGTTCCACGTGGTACAGTGAATGTATTTGTTTTAGTATACTGGCAATGTGTATTTTAATATGTTTTCCACCTGGTACCCAGCAAAGGAGATGGCTTAATGGCCTGAATCTCAAGGTTGAAATCCTTGGCAATGCAGGTTCAAATCACAGCAGGCTGAATCTAGCTTTTCATCCATCTGCAGCAGATAAGATACGCACTGGGTCTTTCCAATGAGACCTAAAGAAGTTCCCTCTTATCTCCTCTCCATGGGCATTAATGACTTTTCAGTACTTTTCATAAATGTAGGGATTTGTGCCTGCATTCTTACACACAAATATAGACCTATGAGTTCATACACATAAAGGCAAACATACACACACATTCATTTACAGACAAACAGGCTTAAAAAGACCGAGACCCCAGTGCACACAAATGTACCTTGGTGAACATATAAAAACTCACTGACACTGACCTTCGTGTTTACTGGATATAATCATAGCCACATGCCCCTCCGTACAAAAACCCCCACATGAACATGCAAATACATTCGCACACACAGAGCAATGTACTAAAACATATCACTCAAACAAATGCACCTACACGTGTACACGGATACACAGCATACGTATGCATACACATATCCATTCATGATAACATGGCACGCAGACATACAAAGATATGCAGCTGCATGCATAAGTGTGCACAAGCAAGGCCACGTCGCCCGGAAAACCCAGCTTCACATCTGCCCAGCAGGTTTCAGATTTGGCTCCAACTTGAGCATCTCCTTAGAACAAATCACACGCTGCCTACAGAGTAGGTCTGCTTGCTCATCAGCGCAAAGGGCAGCAGCATGACTGTAAAATAAATGGAATAACACTCCACGTCCTTAGCACATGGCCATGATGGCTGATCTGGTGACACAAGACTATCCCAGGATCACGACTCAGTAACTGGGAACTGGACAGCACTTCGTGTTTTCTTTCTTTTTTGCAAAGTATTTAGTATTTAATTACTACTTCATCCCCTTAAATAAAATACTGACATAGCCTACAGTAATGCTCTGAAACATTACAATTCACAATAGGGCTACTGCAATGCTTTGGGACAGCTAATTCTGACCAAAATTGCAGTATTTTTTCCTTAGGGCCCTACTACTAAACAGAGCTAGCCCACAGGCTTTTGGCATCCTAGGCGAACTATGACTTTGGCTCCCTCCTCCCCATGTTAAGAGATAATATATTAATATTATTTTGGCTTAATAGCCTGAATCTCAAGATTGAAATCCTTGGCAATGCAGGTTCAAATCACAGCAGGCTGAATCTAGCCTTTCATCCATCTGCAGCAGATAAGATTGCACTTTCCGATGAGACCTAAAGAAGTTCCCTCTTATCTCCTTAACAGAGAAAAAAAAATGCACTTCCATCTAATCTGGCACCCCTTAAAGCCTGGCGCCCTAAATTACCACCTAGCTCAGGGGTTCTCAACCTTTTCAGGGTCATGACACAGCTGGGAGGCTTCTAGCTGTGTGCGGCACACCAAGCCCCCACCACCCTGTGCAGCTAAGGCTCCCCTCACCCTGCTTTGGGTCTGAGCAGGGTGCACTCTGGTGTAGTGCTGAAAACCGTGTTTTGTGTCCCTGCAGCCTCGGGACTGCTCCCGGCCCAAGCGGCACACTGCCGCTGCCAGCTTCCCCCCGCGGGGAGCTGGCAGGTACTAGGGCTGGGAGCCTCCTGGCGCTGCAGAGATTTCCAGGGAGCAGGAAAAAGGAAGCTGGCAGCAGTGGCGCTCTGGCTGGGAGCAGGGTGATGTGATGCCATTTTTGGCGACACACCTCCCTGCTCTTCGCAACACACTATTGTGCCACGACTCGGCCTAGTTTACCTTTATGGTCGGGCCGATCCTCCTACTAAATGCGCCCTTTTAAAATGCTCACTCAATGCATTCATTCTAAGCCTTCTTCTATGAGAGCAGGGAGTGTGAAAAGATGGGTGCTCAGGGAGGAATGTTGGAAGGGTGTGACTGGTTTTGACAGAGAAGGTACAGGAGATGATGGGTACTGGGAATTGAAGGATTGTGGATACTGGAGGATGGGTACTGGAGAATTTGTTATTGGAGGAGGATTTATATTGGTAGAGCAATGGCAGGCACTGGGGAGAAATTTTTAGGGCTGTACAACAGAGACTGGGAACACAATGACAGATGAGTAATGGGGACAGAATTACAGGATACAGTGAAAGCAGGTGATGCATGCTTGGAGACTGGAAAGGAGATCCATATCAAGGAAGTGGATGTTGGAAAGGGCAGGGGGAGGGGTATTAAGGATGGATTTGATGGGGTGATAAATCCTGAGGAAATAGGGAATGGCATTGTAGACTCGTTCCCATGCCCATATCCTGGCGAGATAAGCCTCCTCAGCCAGTGCTTAATTTATGCAAAGGTTTCCCAGTATGAGCCCTGGCACCTCTAGACTTAGCAGTTCATAGTCCCAGCACCTCTGGGCTTGCTGCATCAGTTATGAAAGTAAAAAAAATTACTTCTTCATTACAAATTAAGCACTGTCCTCATCCCATCTTTGCATCCTTTGCGCACCTAGTGTGAGTTCTTAGATTCATAGATTCCGAGGCCAGAAGGGAACATTTGAAGGACAAGATTGTGTCATGGACGTCATGGATTCCATGGCTTCCAAAGACCTCTGTGACATTTTCTGCTTCAGCCCTGGGGAGTCAAAGCTGTCAACCAATTGGGGGTCCTGGTGCTCCAAGCCGCCATCGGCCGTGGAGAACCCCGCAGCTCTCAGCCACTGCAGTCGGCAGGGGGACCCAGAGCTCCCAGATGCCAACTCCGGAGCTCTGAGCTGCCACAGGAGGCCAAGGGACCCCAGAGTTCCCAGTCATTGGTCCCAGAACTCTGAGCCACCACAGACAGCAGATGCTAAACATCACTCCCCACAGTAGCACTTGGGCTCTCATCTTCCCCCATTAGCTCCATTTTATCACAGTTATTTTTAGTAAAAGTCAGGGACAGGTCATGAGCGTCGATCATTTTTTGTTTATTGCCCCTGACTCATCCCTGACTTTTACCAAAAATAACTGGGATTTTCCCAACCTTTATGATCCCCTAGTCTGACCTCTTGTATGACAGAGGCCATAGAATTTTCCCAAAATAATTCTCAGAGCAGATTTTAGAAAAACTTCCAGTCTTGATTTAGAAACGGTCAGGAATGAAGAATCCACAACAAGCCCCGGTAAATTGTTTCAGTGGTTAACTACCCTCACCATCAAAAATATGCAGCTTATTTCCAGTCTGAATTTATCTAACTTCACCTTCAAGCCATTGGCTCATGTTATATCTTTCTCTGCTATACTGAAGAGCCCATTATTAAATATTTGTTCCCCATGCATATACTCACAGACTGCAATCAAGTCACCCCTTAGCCTTCTTTTTGTTGAACTAAAGAGATTGAGTCCCTTGAGTAGAGCACTGTAAAGCAGGTTTTCTAATCCTTTAATCTTCCTTGTGGCTCTTCTCTGGATCCTCTCCCATTTATCTTCCTCTTCCTTGAATTGTAGGCACCAGAACCAACCACCTTATTCCAGCAGTGGTCACACCAGCGACAAATACAAACCTCTCTCCTATTAAAATAACCTTTCTATTCCTACTAGAAATCCCCTATTTATGCATCCCTGGTTCTCTCATTAGCTCTTTTCATTACAGCATCACATTATTCAGAGTACCTAGCAGCTAATTATCTACCATGACCCACAAATCCTTTTCAGAGTCATTTGTTTCCCAGGATAGAGTCCCTATCCTGTAAGCATGGCCTACATTCTTTTTCATTTTTCAATATTCTCTCATAGGTCATGTTTTCTAGACCTTTAATCATTTTTGTTGCTCTTCTCTGGACTTTCTCCAATTTGTCCATAATTTTCCAGAAATGTGGTGCCCAGAATCAGATACAATAATCTAGCTGAGACATCAGCAGCAAGGAGGAGAGAAGAGAAATCACTACTCCTGTCTTGCTTACAACACTCCTACTAATACATTCCAGAATGATACTGCTTTTTTTGCAACACTGTTATATTGTTGACCCCCAGATCCTTTTCCGCATTACTCCTTCCTGGTCATTTCCCATTTTGTATGCGTGCAGTTGATTGTTCCTTACTAAGTGGAGGACTTTGCATTTCTCCTTATTGAATGTTATCCTATTTACCTCAGACCATTCCTCCAGATCATTACCAATTTTAATCCACTCCTCCAAAGCACTTGCAACTGTATCCAGCTCAGTACCATCCACAAACTTTATAAGTGTACTTTCTCTATGCCATCATTGATGAATCATGAGACCTGCGGCATATGTCACTCAAACTGAAGTCCCCCATGACCACGCAGAAGGTATTTTCCCCTAACACATTATAGATAGGTATAAAAGAAGGGACTCATCCTGTCCTCTAGTTTGATTTCATGGTCTGTAGCAGACACCAACTAATATCACATGTTAAGCTTTATTTGTTAGGACAGTGATTTTCAAACCATGGGTCGGGAGCCAGTACTCAGTCGCAGACCCTCAGGTACTGGATCGCAGCGCCCCCTACTGCTGCCGCCAAAAGACTGGACTGCATTGCTCAAAGATGAAGTTGTTGGGTCACAGAAATAAATTTTTTTTTAAACTGGGTCCCAAGAAAAAATGTTTGAAAACCACTGTGTTAGGACATTGATCCATGCACATTCAAGATTATTTTCTGCTTCTTGCTCCAGCCAAACAGTCCCACACAATAAAACAAGAAGACCTGTCTTCATCTGTCATTTAAAATCCTTTTTGAGGGTCATCTAAACAAGAGTAAAGGCCCTGACTGCATGTGCTTTCCGAAACCCTTTGCTCTCACTTTTATTCTCTAAACCTTCATCCAGAACTGTTCATCCAGCCAGCCATATACCAAGGCCAAATCCTCAAAGCCTTACTCACATTTGACTCAGGTAAAAATTTCCACTGAGTTCAATGGGAATTTTGTCTGAGTGAGGATTTCTGGATCTGTCCACTAATTAATAGGAAAGCTTGATAGCAGGTCTGCAAGGTTGTTTGCATTATGGGAAATAACAGCCCTCGCTGCTGACTTCTTATCAGCCAGATGCATCCAGTCCTATGCCTCAGCCAAGCTGGTGAGATTCAACAGGGCAGCTTGTACAGTAACTAGAACATGTTGGGAATGATTAGTGCCCACCTAGACACACGGCAGATTAAAAGGCAACCTCCTACACTCCAGAAGAGCCCAGTGACATTTGCAAACCAGGCATTATGCTCCTGCTCTCTGTGGGTCAGATGAAGACGTGGACATTTTGTATTTTCCCTAGTGCCCCACTTCCAGAGTCAGGGGATGATGTCAGAATCACAGATTTCCTTTTACTCTAAGTAAATCTCCAGTCCTCATAGAATCATAGGGCTGGAGGGGACCTCACGAGGTCATCTAGTCCAACCCCCTGCTAAAAGCAGGACCACTCCCACTAAATCACTCCAGCTTGTCTAACCGGGCCTTAAAAATCTCCAAAGATGTAGATTCTACCACATCCCTAGGTAACCCATTCCAATGCTTCACCATCTTCCTAGTGAGAAAATCATGGTTACACAAAAGACTGAAAATGAGATCCAAGAGTGACCACTGCAGCAACATCTGCCTGAGTCTGCAGACAGCCTGAGACAACAGCTGTGGGAGGTGTGAACTGCTCCACTGAACTTGGTGGGGAGTGAATGTCCAGACCCACATCTCTCAGAGGCTCTGTGTGTAGCAGGATAAGGGTGCAGTGGGCTTCACCCTCCCAGCCACGCAGATACATCTGGCTGCAAGGATATAGCCCAGAGAGCACTCTGCTGCCATCCTTGTCTCTCCAAGACAGGAAACCCATGCAGCTACCTCTGCTGCTCTTCCAAGGGGAAGGGACACCCTACCGCTATTCTCACGGAGGACTGCCATTCCCTCTCTGGGAAAGGAGGACGCTACCCTGTCACTGTCACATCACATGAGGGCCAGTGAAGAGGAGGGGCTTTGGGAGCAGAGCTACAAAGGGTATCATGTCATAGCATGCCTAGGACGCCAGACTGCCTTACTCCAACCCTGCTCTGGCCCCCACTCACCCTGCCCGCTCTGGCCAGCCCTCTCTGGCAGGCCCTGCCCATCTTGTCCCAGACCCAGTAGTCACCATTACTAAACTCCATGGTTAACTCCCCCCAGTTCAGTTCTCACCAGAATACTATTGGGGGCGGGGTGTCAGAGGGCGAGCAGAGTGTCACCTTGGCAGCACTCACAGAACATTGTCCCTTTTTTCTTCTCCAGAGGGCACCATGAGCAGGCCCCTCTTCACAGCTGCATCAGAGCTTTCTGCTCATGGAGAGAAGGAGGCTCAACTGCTGAGCACAAGAGGGCTGTTTGTTTCAAAGGCCAATAACAAAGCAGCCCCATTTTCTCAGCCCGAGAACAAAGCTGATAACTGGAGTCAAACAAAGGAATTTAAAGAGCTCTGGGTGCTAGCGGCAAAAGACTTGAGCCACTGAGGGAACTGCAGAGAGTGGGTGGGGGGCGGTATAGGGGAAAAGCTGAGGTCACTGCATCCCAATCAGACAGCATCATGCAGGAAACAGATGTGCAAGAAACCACAGAAGGGTACTACAGCAGCAGTAGACAAGCTGGGACACAGAGCTGCTCCCGCAATCTAAGAATAAGGGGTTTATCGGGGGCTTTTCTGTTTGTTTTTGAAAAAGAGAGTTTTGGCTTCTCCCAGTTATGGAGAAAAGCTTGACAATGTGAGCTAAGTGCCCCCCAAAGACTCAGAATCCAAAAGGAAAAGAAGGGGGAAAAAAACCACGTTTGTTATTTTAGAAAAATCTCGTGATTTTTAAACCCATCTCGTGATTTTAGGGTTCCTGTCTCAAGATGTTGAATGATTGGGACTGGGCATCCTGAGTTACCCCCACAAAAAGTACAACCCTCTCCACCATGCAACTAACGTGCTTCAGGTCTGCCCCAGAGGCATCTAAGGGTAAGATGCAAGTTCAGACTTCCAACAACGAAGCCAGTGAGGGTCAACTGCAGTGATGAGAAGAACTGGACTGAGATCCAGCAAACACATTTCACACAAGCCATCAGACAGCAACAACTTTCAGCCTCTGCTGAGCCAGGTTGGATTTGAAGACTCATCCTAGAAGTGAAAGGCTCTGTGTCTCATTATCAATGCCTTCAGCTATCCATCATACCTGCAAACATAGTTTAACTCTCTACCCCATTTAATAATTCTCTGTACTTCTACACCAACTTTCATCCTATGATCTTAAAGCACTTTACAAACAGTTAATTAATCCTTAGGTTTAGTAGGTAAGGAATGTAGAAGAGTCTTTTGACCCACCATTAAAATACAGCCATCTCTGGGGTGGAATGTGGTAACCGTTAAGGATAAAAAACTACAGAAGTAGAAAAGTTAGTATCTTGGACAGAATATAATTCTCTCCACTGGAATTTGGCAAGCACACTGGGACTAAAGCCTTTACAAAAAAACACCACAACCTCTTAAACGAATGGATCAAAGCTTTCAGGAGCTCAGTTTTATCTCTCATCTGAAAAGAAGCACCCCATGATTTGAGGACTCCAGCTCGAGGTTAGGGGTCCACTACAGAACGGAGTGGATGGGGGTCTGTGGTCTGCAATGTGGAGGCGGTCAGACTAGGTGATCGCAGTGGTCCCTTCTGGCCTTAAAGTCTATGAGCATAGCACCCCCAAACAGCATGCTGAGTTAAAGGTTATGTATTGACCTAGAGGGACCAAAGCCATAAAGAACTGCCAGCACCACATACTGCAACACCCAGATGTTCCTCAGAGATCTCACCCCAAGCACAGAGCCACTGTCTAACACTCACTAGTTTATGAGAGCTTGCAGAACCGCTGTACAAGGCAGCTTTGCAAGCTGGGATAAAGCCACTCTGTGCGTGAAGTAGAACCAGTTTGACTTGGCTCCGGTCCCCTCTACACCCTTGCCTGCTATTCCAATTAATCCTTCTTAGTGCATTTGAAAATCTGCTTTCACAAAGTGCCACATCAGAAAGTCTTTTCTGGACATCAAAGTGCTCTGTCTCCATGTCATGCCTACCAGTTGTTCTGAACCAGTATCTCAGTCCTATATTGCCTCTGAATATACAATAGCTAGAGGCAGCATCAATTCCCCATGAACTCATGGACACTCCCGAAGATGCTGCCTATGCAGGAGAGAAAGTTCTCTCTTATTACCCCTACAACGTTCCTTGCCTTCAGGGATACTGGCTGGTCCCTGCAGCCTGTTGATTTTTAGATAAATTATCCTACTGACAATAATCTTCCATGCCTTAGCAGCCTTTTCAATTTCATCTGATAGTTCCAATTAGAGTAGAGCTGGAGGTTTGTAAACACATCAGTGACACTTGGCCCCCTCACAGACACTCTGACAGATTTTGTTTCATAAATATTAATCCTCAGTACACTTCAAACAGAAGAATGAATGGTCCCACTTCACTTCCATCCTCCCCATCCTTCTGATTTAACTTCTACCCTATCATCTAACTCATACCATTCTAAATGAATATATAACACTCGGGTCTTTCTTTTCTGGGTCATACTGCACTGAGCAATGTGACGTGCTACTCAGCAAATAACACAGTATTATATAAGGGAAAGGAACATCACATTTTCCCATATTACCCCTCAAGACTGACCATGTACATAGGTTAAATTGTGAATCATCCTACAAAAGAGACCTAAGACAAGGTCCTCACCACTCATTGTCTTTAAAAAAAATCCACTGCTAGTCCTGCTGTCCTGGCCTAATTTCAACTGACATAATTCTGTTCTTTCCTTCTAAACTGCCTCAGCAGTTTCAACTGGACATGTGATGCTTCTTCTTTCCTATCCTAAACTGTTGCACACTGTTGCTATAAACAACTTCCCACCAGAGGAGGCTGCTGTAGTGAAGGGTAGAATCCAGTAGCAAATGCAAATCATGTATCCATCTATTTGCAAAATGTCATCAAATTGTTGCATTTGTTTTAAAATGTGTTATGTTTGTTTGCTGTTTGGATCATTAGGGATTAAGGCACTGTATACATGGAAGACAGTGTAAGTACTTAATATTACTGTTGATTTACATGTAAACTGTGTTCTTTTCAGTAAACAGAGAGAGAAACGTGTATATGAATATCATACACACCCACACACGTATATATAGTGCATCTTATCCATGTGATGGAAAAGATTTACTAGATAATCTAGTCCAGTGGTTCTCAACCAGAGGTATACATACCCCTGGAGGTACACAGAGTTCTTCCAGGGGGGCTACATCAACTCCTCTAGATCAGTGTTTCTTAAGGCAGGGAAAGACACATGTGAAGGGACTTGCAAATGCAGGACTGGTGTTAAGAGTTGGCAATTAGGACAGTTGCCCAGGACCCCATGCCACAGGGGACCCTCTGAAGCTAAGTTACATGCTTCACCCCCAAGTGGAGGGGCTCCAGCTTCAGACTCCGGAAAGGGGTACAGTAGTTTGGGAAGGTTGAGAACCACTGATCTAGTTCAAGGCTGGCTTGTTCCCTACAGTACATCATTAATGATACTCATCATCATCCAGCGAAAGCTGCTGACAGACCCTGCAAGAGCTTTGTCACTCAGAGTCTCTTTAAAGCATTTGACAAAGTGGGATTTTCTCCCAGGAAAGCTCATGCGATAAATAAATTTGTTAGTCTTTAAAAGTGCCACAGGACTCCTTGTTTGTTTGAATTTGGGGAGAAAGCCTGGAACATTATGTTAACTTTAGAGGGGGGAGCTGAGCCAGAGGCACACTTATTCTTTCCTACCCTACGCTGCAAGCATAAAGGCTGCCTGTTGAGATCTCAGAGGCTTCCCCCTTCACCCAGCCCTCTTTTAAGAAATCTGTTTTTCCTTTCCTCATCCCCACCCAGTCATTTCAAAAGCAAAGCCCTCTGACCTTGTGGCAGCCGCCTCCCGTCTGACCCATGCTCCTCAGGAGGAGGGGAGGTAGGCAAGGATGTGGAAATATTAACTCTGCTGTCTCTTGTGCCCCCCCCCCCGGCACGTCCCTCCTCCGCCCAGCATGGCGACAGCAGGGAGGGGCTGGGTGGGAGCCGCACTGGACACATCTTCAAAGCGTCTGATGAAGTGGGATTTTTCTCCCATGAAAACTCATGAGATAAATAAATCTGTTAGTCTTTATAAAGGCCACGGGACTGTTGGGGGGGGGGGGGGACACGGGAGGGGCAGATGAGGCATTCCCGGGCGGGTTCCTCCAGACGGCGCTGAGTCAGTGCCCACGCCCTCCCCATGGGCTGCAGCCGGGCGAGCTGGGTCTCCAGCGCCTGGCAGGAGCAGCCCCGACACACAGCCTCTCCCCGCCCCGCAGGTCTGGCCAGGCGAGCCCCGGGCCGTCCATTCAGCGCGGCTCCACGTGCCGCCGCCCGCGCCCAGTTACCATCCTGCCCCGAGCTCTCCAGGTGCTCCGTCAGGTCGCAGCCGAAGGCGCCCGCGGCGGCTCCCTTCCTCTTCAGCTTCGGCTTAGCGCCCTTGTTCTTCATGAGTTAGTCCCGCCCGCGGCTCGCCCCGCGCCGCCCTCAGACCGCCGCCCGTGCCTCGCTCCCGGGGGGCGGCCGCGGGGCTCCCGCCGCAGCGATCAGCTCCAGAGCGGGCTCCTGGCGGCGCGCATCGCCCCGGCCCGGCGGTGCGCTCATCAGCGGGGCGCTGGAGCAGCCGGGGCGGGCGAGGGCTTTGCAAGAGGGGCCCTTCGAGCCGCCCGCGAGCAAAGCGAGCCTGGCGGGTTCCCCCGCTCCGCTCCCCTCCCCTGCCTCTGCCCGGCCGCAGCGGAGTGAGGACGGAGCCCGCTTCCTGCCCTGGCTCCGGCTGCCTCCTGCGGGGCCGCCCCAGCCCAGGAAAGGCTGGAAGGAAGGAAGTTGGCCGGGCAGGGGGCGGGAGGGTGTGTGCTGGGGGGAGGCGGAGAGAGGAGCTGGGGGGCTGTCCTGCCAGATAACGGGCCGGCCTGGAAGGGAAGGCGCCGCTCCGCCTGCTGCTGGGCCATACGAGCGCTCCGCCGTGCAGAGGAGGGAGGAGAAATGGCTTCCAGCGGGGACCACTGATTGCTCTGGCCGGGGATTCTTCCCCAGAGCAGACCGGACTGGGAGACATCTGAAAAGGGAAGGAATCAGTCCGCCCCCAGGGAGCTCCTCAGATGGCCTTGGGCTCCTGAGATCCTGCCTTTTGGAGTCACTTGCCAGGAAAGCCTCCTCTTGGCTTTTCCCCTTGGAGAGAGTTGGAAGTAACAAACCCAAATCTGTGGGAAGTGGCCTGGGTGGAGTTCAGCTCAGGCTGCCTACCCAGCCCAATGTTGGTGGGTTTGCATGGGATACACAGACTCTCCCTCACCCATGGAAGAGGTGCCAGTAAAATATAGGACCTCAAACGCCTTGTCGCTCCCTCCACAGATACGCATAGTAATAATCTGCACTGCTGTTGGCCCTTTTCAGCCCAGGATCTCAAAGCCCTTGATGTTGTCACACTGTTACTTATGTAGGTCCAGCTGCACATCCGGCCGGGCCACAGCACACACATATCCCCTTCTCCCCCCACCCCCACCCCCATGCGCGCTGATCAGAACCCTACTTAGTTTGATGAAAACTGGAAAAGCCTGCTTTCCACTAAAATCAGGCTTTTCTGGTTTTCCATTTTTTACCAAATTCAACAGGGCTCTGAGCTGAGCGGTGGGCATGAGCGGCTCAGCTGGAGTGAGACCTGGTTGGAGCTGGGGGATGGATGGAGGAGTCCAAGTGAGGGGGAACTGGTCATAATGGGCAAAGGGCTCACCTTCCCTAACCCAATGCTCATCCTGGAATTCAGTATGTTACCCTCCCACAGGCTTCTGTGGAAACTGTGGATGTGTCTGTACTGAAATAAAACCTCCATGGCTGGCCCATCTCAGCCAATTTGGCCTCAGAGCACTCCGGCTGCACAGCTATAAAATTGCAATTTCGATGCAAGTTTGTGCCGGAGCCCAGTCTCTGGGAGCCTATGAGGGGGAAGGGGTCCCAAATCCCAGGGTCCAGCTCAACTCCAAATGTCTATATTGCAGTTTTATCACCTGATACACTGAGCTCCGAAAGCCTGAATCATCTGACACATGCCAGCTAGAGTGTTTTATTGCATTGTAGACATACTTTGTGAGATTACTGCCTCATCCTAAGTGACCAACAGGTGATTTTAGTGGAAATCAGATTTTTCTGGTTTTCTGTCACCAAAATCAATAGGGTTCTGCCCACTGATGCCTAGCATTTTCCCTGAAATTTCAGAACTGCTCAGATTCAGCTTTTAAAAGTACCCTGTTACATATGGTTAGACAGAAACCCATCAAGTTATGTGTAGCACTTCACTTTGCTCACCCACTTATTCTCACCCCCATTTCACAGATAGAGAAACTGAGGCACAAAGAAGGGAAGTGACTGCTCCACAGTCATACAGGGAGTCAGTTTCAGAGCTGACAATGATCCTCATATTTCCTGTCTCCCAGTCCTCTGCTGTCATCATGAAATTACACTCTCCTTCCAGAGCTGGAATCTGGATCTCCTGTCTTTCTACTTCCAGCTTTTGCTACTAGTCTCCAGTCTCTGTTCCCAGGGATCCTTAATGCTAGCTTGGCTTCTTGCAGAACATTTAAAACATCCTGAATTTATTTTGGGCTTCTTGCAACACCCTGAGTCAATATATGAGGTTCTGCTCTATAATATACTGCTGCAAACTCATCACATGCCACAATAATATCTTTCTGCAAAAATTCATATGCTGTGAATGACAAAGGACAGACTTCAAAAGGGTCCAATGGCTGGTTCAGACAAAAGACACTAAAATACAGATGTTTATCTGAATCTCATTCAAACCAGCTGCTGACTGGCTTCTATAGGAAAGAAAGCCCAACTGGGTGGCTTCAAAAGAAACATTTCCTTCCACACACAACACCCTCTTTTTGAGGGGCTGACGGAGCCCTGACACTATTCCAGAAGGCTGGACCTATGCACCTTTCACTTGTCTGTATATTACACCATGGCTAGTGAGCCAGTTATGGCAGGTATCACCACCTGACTTCACTCAAGGCCTTTGCTAGTCTCTTCTGCCTGTGTTAAAGCATGTCCAAATCAGGACATCTTCAAAATGAGATTCATGACCATCATCTAATATCAATGACCAGTGTACAGTCTTATCTAAGTCCCTGCTACCTGCTAAATTGGCACCCAGAACATGGTAGCATTCCCCACAGAAACATAGGAGAGATTTTTTTGGCTTCCTTACAGAGGGCCAGATCCTGAAGGTCTGAACTGTTACTAAGTTCTTATTATGGCCCAAATCTCAGTGGACTCATTAGGAGTTTCAGCTGAGTAATCACTGAGTAAAAATTAAATAAGGTCATAAGGTCACCAGAATTTGGACCAGAAGGAGGAGCTCCTCTGAGCATTCAGATTTTGATTCCTTTGCTCTTATTCTTGAATAATACCTTGCTCCACACCCCAGCCCTAGTGAAGTCAAAGTACTACTCAGTGTCAGCAAGAGTATTATAGGCATCTGACAAAGTGGGTTGGAGCCCACGAAAGCGTATGCCCAAAGAAATTTGTTAGTCTTTAAGGTGCCACAGGACTCTCATTGTTTTTCCAAGAGTATCATAGTTCAGAATTCATTAATTGTACTGTAGTAACCAGCAGAAACCACCTCCCCAGTCAAAACATCTCTATTTTAAGCAAAAAGAGGAGGGAGGAGGGGCAGGGAGACCAGTACTGGTGCAGGAAAGGAGCCCAAGTTACTTGCTATTTTTAGTAGTCTCTTAAGAGACTGTTGATTTCTCTTCTCCCCCTATACAGAAAGCAATCACTTCAACTTTCAGTGCATGTCCTGCATTCATAGATCTTGCAGAGTGGAGTTCTCCATCTGTTTTTCTGACTGTCTCCCTCTGTCTTTCTCTTCTCTAATGTACTTTCCTTCTTTCCATTATATTGTAAGGGCTTCCTGGAACTTCTGCCTCTTGTTACTAAGTAGTCCTGATGCTATCTCCCATAACAGAATCCAATTATAGTTTGTATAGTATCTTACACTCTATCCCAGAATGCTTCACTGAGCTGAACAAAACAAATAAAGGAATAACGGAAGGCGAGGAATGAAGAGGTATAACACACAAGGAGGAAAGTCCTGTGTTCAGATGAAACTTAAGTGGTGGAGCACTGAGTGGAGCAAAGCAGATAACTGTTTTTTGCTGACCAAAACAAAATATGAAATTTAAAAAAAAAAATCATTTTAGGTCAACATAGACTTGAATTTTTCTATAAACTGAGAAAAAAAATTTAAAAATTTGTTTGGGGTTAAATAAAACATTTTGTTTGACCTGAAACAAAATGTTGCATTTTGGTTTTGACAGGGTTTTAAAAACTTTTTTTTAAGTAAAATTGAAGCAAAATTTTAAACAAAAATTGAAACATTTTATGTAAAAAATGTCCAAACAAAATGTTGTGACTTTGGGAGATTTGTTTTTGGTTTGTGGGTGGGTATGATTTTCTTCTTGAATCTTGTGAATTCAATACAAATTTACTCCATGTTTCAGTCAACCTGTATCTGCAAGTTTCCATGAAAAAAACTTTTGTCCAAAACATTTTGCCCAGCTATCTTGTTGAGGAGACAAAGTGACACAGGATGGCCCTGCCAGGCATCAGGAGCTTCAGAGGAGAAGACTTTCACACCAGCAATGACAAGTTTCTTTGAATGGGCAGGGGGTGGCCATTGATGGATCACCCAAGTCACTGTGGGGGCTGAATAGAGACAATCAAGGTCAGTGAGATAAGCTATATCAGAACAATGGAAACTTTTCAAAACTAGGACAATTTGGGATTGGAACCTCAAATAACCCGTTGAACCAGTGGTGCCCATTTCTTTGCATGTTTTTGTATGTCACTTTCTAAGCAGTGATGCTAAGCAGTGTCAGTCTGTACTTGCATAGTCTGTGGGGCTACAGATTTGTGCTGGAGTCAGGAATAACTGCTGGAGTTAGGAGAGCACATAGAGAAAAGAACTGCTACAATTAAGATGAGAGCAGGTGAAGGCAGGGATGAGGATTTAAAAAAGAGGTAGTCAAGCAAGTGTCATTCATGGAAGAGATTGTGCAGATGAAGATGGGCAAAGTGGGAGGAGATAATGAGTTCAGGCTGAAAGTACAGATAGTGGAAGCAAGACAGAGCTCAAAGTTGAAGCTGGAGATGGAAGCTGAAGGGGGAGAAAAATCATCCCTCCTGAAAATGAGACTGCAGAATAAAAACAGCACAAAATCAGGCTGGAACCTCATAGGAACAAGCTTTCCCAGGTGACTCCCATTGTTTCCTGGTCTTAGCTCAGATGGAAACACCATCAAAACAGCCTGTTCCTCAAAATCTCAGCCCAACCCAGGAAGTCAAAGCCTGGAACATTTATTTTAAAACCTTCACTTTTTACCTATAAAATGATTCCGGCTTTGGAGCTAGTGGGGATTTGGTTTGGTTAGTATGTTATGTAATCAGTTTGGCGGTGCCTGACTCTTTATGCTGGACAATAGCTGGTTATGTTACAGAATATGTTTCAGGCTGTAATAGTAGAGTATTAGCCTGTTGTATAATACGTGACAGAGGCTGGCCATGTCACAAGCTCACACTGTCACAAAGCTCAATTGTTAGAAAGGGCTGCCCGCTAGTACACGCCGTGAGGTGGATTCTATGACAAAAGACTGGCCCAGTACACCTAGTTTCTCTAGGGATTTAAGCTGCCTTACAAACTCAGTGCTGGAGGCATGCCTGTGGGACTGAATATGGAACAGTTAATGTCTCTATAATTTCTCCTCAGATGGGATATTTATGCCCTGGGAACAAAGAAAGGACCCAGGGAAAACTTTGACCATAATGCCTAGGTATGATGCTCGTCCCTTCTGAGACTCAGGGACTGTTGGGGAGGCACTACTCTGGGGCTATTTCTGGGAACGTGTCCCTGTCCTCCCTGTTGCATTTCCATCATTGTGTTGAACACTTTCCCATCCATGGCTTTTAAATCTCCAGCAATCTGCCAGGCTCCGGTCAGCACAAAAGGGAGGGTGGAGACAAGGGGGAGGGGAAGAGCTGAGGAAAAAACCGAACCCCTAAAAATAGCCCTGCCGAGTAAGATTGTTTTCCTGACACAGACGGTTCATTGTTAGGCCCTGACACGCCAGACCAACCGCCCTCCCGATCCTTGCTTTCTTCTCCCACCCCTCTCTGGCCCAGCTTCCTGTCTACACCCATCTCACAGTGGCCCGGAGCTGAAGCATATTATGGAATTGCATGGCTGTTTGGAGGTCTTTGTGCAGGTACATGATAGGATCAGCTCTTGGGGACAACTCTCACCTTGCCATGTTTGATCACCCACCCTACCACCTACCACATTCATTCCCTAGCTCCCTCCCCCTCATCCACAGGATCCCTTCCACTTTTATCTTCCTTTCTTTTTTCTGCCATGGGACACCCACTGTTCCAGCACCCCTTCTGCTTTGAAACACCCATCCCCATCCCCTCCCCCCGCCATGGCAATTCCACCATTCTTCTCTTTTCCACCTTTCTGTAAAAATAAAATAAAACCTCTACTTTATGGCATAACTCAGAGCCCCAATGCTTCAGAGCCGTAAGGGCACCATGGATGAAGGGGGCACTTCACACTTAGCCTGCTGATGGCCCCGTGCAAGGAATAGATTAACCACTAGACACCATTAGCCCATGCCTAAGCCTTTAGCTGTGAGCTCATGTAATGATATCACTGTTGTCATTGAGTGCCGCCAAAGGAGAGCAGGTGGAGCAGACTGCATGCCACATGAGATCCCCAGGTTATGCCTCTTTCCCAATATTTGGAAGGGGGGGTGGGACAGGTCTGAAATGATGCTGCCATTTCTCCTCCTTGAACAGCTGAGCAAGGGTGAAGCCTGTGCCTTCGCTAATACTAATGGATTTGTCTACACGGCAGCAAGAAAGTTTTGTTCTCTTTGGAGTAGGTTATGACCAAGATGCCTGGCTCCCTGGAGCAGCTCTTCTATTTTTAGACCCTCTCGTGTGCCCACCCAGTGCTGTTCCCCTTGTTTGTTTCCTACCAAACAATGAGATCTGAAAGAATTGCTTGGAAAGGGGCCAACACTTACTAATGAAACTGTCAGGCAGCCAAGCCTCATGTAGCTCTTTGTAGCCTTCTAGAGGGGAAAAAGAAACTATTGCCACTCTCAGTTCAGGTCGCTGTGGAAAGGAACATTTTACAGTGTTGCCAGACCTATAGGGGCAATCATCCTGGCTGTCAAGTGTGCAGCACAGAAAGGATGAGTTGTGGGGATAGGGAGCAGTGCAAGAGCTTGGAGCTGCCTCCTCTTCTTTACCCCACACTGTACTGACTCCACAAATGACAGCTTCTTGGAGCAGCTAGTCCTGGAACTCATAAAAGGAGAGGCAAATCTTGATTTAGTCCTAAGTGAAACACGAAAGTAGTCCAAGAGGTGAATATAACTGAAACTTCTGGTAATAGCAACTATATTATAATTAAACTTAACATGCTTGGGTGTGGAGGAACACCAACGAAGCCCACCACAGTAACATTTAATTTCAGAAAGGGGAAAAGACACAAAAATGAGGAAGCTAGTTAAAAGGAAATTAAAGGGCACAGTCACAAAGGTAAAATGCCTGCAAGTTGCATGATATTTTTTTTTAAAAAACTGCAAAATAGAGGCTCAAATGTATACACCATATTAAAAATAATATACTAAAAGGATCAAAAATATGCCACCATGGCTAAACCACAAAGCAAAAGAAGCAGTTAGAGGCAAAAAAGCATCCTTTAAAAATTGGAAGTTAAATTCTACTGAAGAAAATAGAAAAGTGCATAAAGTCTGGCAAGTCAAGAATAAACGCTTAATTAGACTGGTCAACAAACAATTTGGAGAGAAGCAAACCAAAAACTCAAAAAATAACAGGAAAAAGAAGTAAAGTGCCTCCAAAGCAGGACGTCTGCCAAACCATTAGTGGGCCACTGATCAAGGAGCTAAAGGAACACTCAGAGAAGACACGGCCATTGTAGAGAAGCTAAATGAATTATTTGAAACAGTCTTCTTTGCAGAGGAAATAAGAGAGATTTCCACACCTGAGCCATTCTCTCAGGTGTCAGATCTGAGGCACGGTCCCAGATTCAGGTGTTAATAGAGGAGATTTGGGGGGCAGGGGAAGATAAATTAAACAGTAATAAGTAACCAAGACCAGATGGTGTTCTCCCAAGAATTCGGAAGGAACTCACATATGAAATTACAGAACTATTAACTGTGGTATATAACCTATCATTTAAATCAGCTTCTGCACCAGATGACTGGAGGACAGCTAACATGCCACCAATTTTTTTAAAAGGCTTCAGAAGCAATCCTAGTAATTAGAGACCAGTAAGCCAAACTTCAGCATTAGGCAAATTGGTTTAAACTATAGAAAAGAACATAATTATCAGACATATAAATAAACACATTTTGTTGAGGAAGAGTAAACATGGTTTTTGTAAAAGGAAATCATGCCTCATCAAGCTATTACAATTCTTTGAGGGGATCAACAAACATGTGGACAAGGGTGATTCAGTATATATAGCATACTTGGACTTTCACAAAGCCTTTGACAAGGTCCCTAACCAAAAGATTTTAAGCAAAGTAACCAGTCATGAAAAAAAGGGAAGGTCCTCTCCTGGATCAGTAATGAGTAAAAAGACAGAAACAAAGAGTAGGAATAAATGGTCAGTTTTCAGAATGGAGACAGGAAAGTAGTGGTGTCCACAAATGATCTGTACTTGGACCAGTGCTGTTCAACATCCTCATTAATGATCTGGAAAATGGATAAACAGTTGAGAAGGCAAAATTTGTAGATTATACAAAACTACTCAAGATTGTTAAATCCAAAACAGACTGTGAAGAGTTACAAAGGGATCTCACAAAACTGGTTGACTGGGCAACAAAATTACAGATGAAATTCAGTGTTGATAAGTGCAAAATAATGCATATCGGAAAACATAGTATGCAACTATACATATAAAATGATGGAGTCTAAATTAGTTGTTACCACTCAAGAAAGAGAGCTTGGAGTCACTGATCTCTGAAAACATCCACTCAATGTGCAGCAACCATCAAAAAACTTACATAATGTTAGAAACCATTAAGAAAGGGATAGATCATAAAACAGAAAATATTATAATGCCACTTTGTAAATCCATAGTACATGTACATCTTAAATACTGTGTGCAGTTCTGGTCACCCCATTTCAAAAAATGATATATTAGAAATGGAAAAGATACAGAGAAGGGCAACAAAAATGATTAAAGGCATGGAACAGCTTCTATAAGAGGAGAGATTAAAGGCTGGGTTTTTTCATTTCAGAAAAGAGACAAATAAGAGGGGATATGATAGAGGTCATTAGACCCCTGAGTAATGTGGAAAAAGTGAATATGGAAGTGTTATTTACTCCTTCACATAACACAAGAATCTTTTAATATGATAGGCAGCGGATTTAAAGCAAACAAAAGGAAATATTTCTTCATGCAATGCTTAGTCTACCTGTGAAACTCTTTATCACAGGATGTTGTGAAGACAAAAACTATATCAGGGTTCAAAAAAGAACTAGATAAGTCCATGGAGCATAGGTCCAACAATGACTATTAGCCGAGGTGGCTGGGGATGAAATCCCATGCGCTGGGGGTCCTTAGCCTCTGATCGCTCAATTGCCAGTTCTTTTCATTCCCTCTGAAGGACCAGTCAGAAGACAGGATATGGGACTAGAGGGACCACTGGTCTGACCCAGTATGGTCATTCTTGTGATTTTATGCACTCCTGCCTGGGCACATTTTAGCAGCTGGATGTTCCTTAGAAGACTTTCCTATGTGCTCTCCTTCTGTGACAGCCCCTGAAGTAGCAGAAGCCATTCACATATATTCAGGTGCAGGTGAGATGGCAATCCCCAGCTTCTCCTCTCTAATGCAGTTAGCACTCAAGCCCAGCTTCCCCCTCTTCTGAAAGGACAACCACCTCCAAAACCCAACCAGTAGGTCAGTGCAGCCCATGACTTACGGCAAGAGGAGCAAAAATGCACAAAAGTAAAAAATACAGACCATATAAAAAGGGGGAAATCCAATGGAAGGGGGAAGAAAAGGAAAAAAGAGAGAATAGAAAGAATAAGACATAGGTGCAGATATTTATCTGCCAATCCATCATCCTGTACAATGAAAATTAGGAACAGTAGCAGTACACCATAACCACAGGGCCATTCCAACTCTGCTGCTTCTATTAGACCTCCCAAACCAACCTCTGTCCATACACAAAAGGGTATGACCCAAGAAGTGGCAATTCCAGGAGTACCTTTCCCTTAATCTGTGTTGGGTTCTACTGGAGGTCCAGAAGCTGGGGAGTCAAGCACATCTGTTCCAAAAGATAGATACCAACTAGAGATGGCATTTCCATTAGGGAAGGAAAAAGTGAGCAAAGGAGGGGAGCATAATGCCTGTGACCTCTTTGAGAACTCTAATGCATGCTGGGTGAAATCTGATGCAGTGAGCCATAGATAGGCGGGATCTGGTTTCCAAGAGATGCCAAACACTTGTTTGAAAATCAGACCCACAATATTCTGGGCAGAAATCAGTGTGAGTGAGGGGCAGGGCTGGAGAAACAGTATGTACATTGCCAAATACAGGTGCTAAAGGGCAGTAGAAATGAGACTGCACATTTCATACTGAGCCACTGCAGGCAGTATATGCTGGACACAGGGATCAGGGCCCTTCACAGCTGCACTTTAACATGTTTTGGAAGGTAGCAGGGAGTCCAAACAATTTCAGCCATTGCTTATTCTTAACAGTAGTTGCTGGAGTCAGTGGTTACTGGCCCCTGCCATGGCAGAGGGGACCAGGAACTAAAGAGGAATTTCCTATGTACCACACTTGCTGTGTTGCCAGCTACTCATGATATTTGTCATTTTTAAAAAGCCTTGGCTCCTGGAGGCAGGTGATTTTTGTGAAATTCTCAGATTTTGTTTAAAAAAGTAGAGGTTTCTAACCCTCGTGGTTGTGGAAAAAAGCTTGAAAACACAAATGCTAAAGGTTAAAAAAACTGAAGAAAATGTTGAAACCCTGGAGTTGGCAGTACTGTTCATTTCATGGTCTCCAGTGATAAATGTGGCGATAACAAAGAGAGGATTTTATTTCATACGTGCTATTGCAGTAGAGCAGCCAGCTCTGCCCAGTGACTTAAGATCATCGGCAGAGCTAAAGAGTCAACAGGAAGTTATATTCTTAATTGACATTTTACTTAGCACTATGCTTTTAAGAAATGATTGCTTATCTATTTCCAGGATTACTTAGGATTGTCAAGGTTGCAGCCCTCTCATTCCCCCACTCCCGCTAGACAATACTTCAGCCCTTTCTGTCCACTTTAGCTGTGAGAGACGGTCTTGTGAGAGATATCACTCCTGGCATTGGTGCTGTCCTGAATCACATAGCATCTATCTTCTCTTCCTCCTTTTCTGACCTTCTAAGTGCAGCATGGTCTGGTGCAGGAAACTCTGAGCTGCAGCTGAAAGGGAAACTGAATAGCTCATAGGCTTTATGTTCAACACAGTCTAGTTCTGTCTCTTTGCTATTCCAAGGGACACTAAACTGACTGGAGAATATTATAAATGTATTTGAGCTAGCTACCTGAGCTCTAACATGCTGTTATGTGCCAAGGCAGTGTTTTTGTAGCCATGTCGGTCCCGGGATATTAGAGACAAGGTGGGTGAGGTAATATCTTTTACTTGATCATCTTCTCTTGGTGAGAGAGACAAGCTTTCAAGCTCACGCTAAGCTCTTCTTCAGCTCTGGGAAATGTCCGCAGAGGGTATGCCTGGACTTTTACTAAAAACCTGTGGCTTGCTCATGCCAGCTGACACATTCATGGGACTCGGGCTAAGTTGCTGTTTAACTGTGATGTAGACACTGGGGCTTGGTCTGCAGCCTGGCTGGGGTATGCAAAGCAGTAGTACCCAATGGCCCAAATCCCCCTGGAGGTCTGGGGAAGGTTTTTCTGGAAATGGGTCAGGGTACTAGGGCCTGCCATACCCGCTGGTGGTGGGCACTGCCTGGGCCCCTTCCCTGAAGGGAAAAGAGATCAGGGGAGGAAGTCCATGGTGGAAAAAGGGGGAGATCCCCCAAAGAAGGGGTTAGAGATTCCTGAACCAGAAAGCTGTAGACAACAGAGCCTGAGCAGGGAAGGATGTGAGGAAGGAGGTATGGGGGAGATATCCACCCAAGGGCCCATCACAGAGGCCAAATGCCTATTGGAACCCCTGCAAGAGGCTACCCCGGAGATGAGACCAAGGCACTGCATGATGGGTTTGGGGACCCTGCAACCCTGAGTGTCCGGGGAGAGCAGGACCCAAGCCTGAGCCCAGGGGTTAAAGTAAGGTGGAACGCACCAGAACACAGTTTCGGGGCCCCCAAATTTGAGGGGCCAGAGTTCCAGGGCCCCTAAAAATAAAAAAATCCAGTGGAACACATGTTCTACCCTGCCCTGGCTGCTGGCAGGTTCTACGCCCCACTGTTGTTAATCACAATACTTATTGTGTTATGCAGCATTTGCTAGTTTGTGACAATAATTGCTATAGACATAAACACCATATGAAATTATAAATATTTTTATGGAGCAATAACCGATGTATGTGGTACTGAGAAGTGGCTGCAAATGCCTACCTGGGCTGGGGCCCACACATGCATGAAGGGGGCCCAGACAATACGGAAAGGGAGCCCGGAGATTAGGAGGGTTCCGGGGCCCCTCAAATTATACTTTAACCACTGCCTGAGCCCCTGCCAGAAGTGAAGAGGGAAAAGGAGGGCGAGCCCACCTGGCCGGGTGAGTGGCGTAAGGACCTGTGGGTTGTAGTGGAGTTATGGCAGCATAAACTACACACAATGAAGTTTCTATCGGTGTGAGGTGGATGAACCTCACAAGGAAGATCCCACAAGTCACTGGATCGGTGAGGGAGAACTCCCACATAGATCTCCGCCCGACAGAGGGAGAAGAAGATGTGGACGAGCAAACCTGGTGATTAGAGAAATAGGGGAGGTGTGGTCCGGAGTCCTGGTAGCTGGTGTTGGGCTGGATCTCTGATAGAGTTCCCAGTTTTGGATGGATGTATTCCGTGGTTTCATCACATGACATAATCTTTAATTAAAGATTAAACTTTAATTTCTGGAGATTGCAGGGCAATCTTGGGTTGGAAACTCTAATCTCTGTCACTCCTGCTGCTCTCCTCAGGGCTGCAACGGTCTGATCCAGGCACTAGATCCCACAGTAGTTTAAAGACCCCCCTTGTGGGGAGGGTTGTTAATCAGGTCTGAGCTGTCCTGCTTCTCAGCTCCCACTTCAAACATCCCAAACTGAGACGAAACATAGTCTCTTTGGATTTGTCTACACTGCAAAGAAAAACCTGTGGCTGGCTCATGCCAACTGGATTGCCAGGCTGTTTCACTGCAGTGTAGCCTTCCAGATTCACGCAGCAGCCTGATCCCTGGGGCCCTCCCACCTTGCAGGATCCTAGGCTATGACTACACTTGTAAAGTTAAATCGACTCTGTTAAGTTAATTTAACAAGGCTGTCTTTAAGTCGACTTAAAGTTGACCTTAAGTGGACTTAACAGTAGGCATAGCCATCCACACTGGCTTTAAGTCGACTTAATAAAGGTCGATTTAGCACTATTCCCCATCCACACTGGCTTTAAGAAGACTTAAGAAGTCGACTTAAGGCTTAAGTCAACCTTTCAGAGGTGGTGTTATTAAGTCGACTTAAGGAAATGCTTAAGTCGACTTAATAAAAGCCCAGTGTGTATGTGACTTTGTGTAGGTTGACTTAAGCATCCTTAAGTCGACCTATGTTGCCATTGTAGACGCACCCCAGAGCCTGGACTTCAGACCAAGCCCAGAAGTCTACATGCAGTTAAACAGCCCCTTTGCCTGAGCTCTGAGAGCTTGATCAGCTGGCATGGGCTAGCCACAGGTATCTAATAGCTGTGTAGATATAGCCTCTGTTTTGGTGTCTGGCTGTTCCGTCACTGCGGGGCTGAATAGCCCTGGCTCATCACTGACACAGCAAACTGCTTGCCCCTGTCACCCCATGCAGAAGCCTTTTGGCTTCAGCAGCCATTTCTAGTCCATTCTATCCCCTCTCCTGACTCCAAGCCGTCTGGGAAATGGGGTGGGAGGTCTCTAGAAGCTTTTATTGTTGCAGTCCATAAGATAGGACCTACTAGAGGCTCACTCCTGGAGCTGCCAAATTCCAAGTAGGGTTTACCAAAACAAGAACTGGAAAAAGCATCTTAGCACAATGCTCATAGACAGCAGCAATAGAAAGTAAAAATAAGATAATGATCTCTGGGCTGCAGATAAAAAGCTGCTTCTATTTTTCTTCCATAGCCTCATGGCTGAGTGATGTAGATCCTCCCCCTCTTACCACTCATGGATAACACAGCTCCTGCTGATAAAATCGTTATACTCCATCACATCTCTCTCTCTCTGGGCCTTAGAACTTGGGAAATAATTTGCAGTGAATCGTATATTCAGCAAATTTTGCTTTTTTTTCTATTTGTGGTTCATGCTGCAATGTCCTCAGACTTTTCATTATCTGATGTAATCTGGCAGGTTTTGTGTGTATGTCCATATTTTCCAGCATTCTGTGGATTGACTGCAAACAGTTCTGATGTTTGGGATTTGCCTATTTCCTGTTCCAGCTTTAGTTCACAACTAATTAGTTGTGACTGATTAGACCACATGGTTTCATTTTTATTGGATTAAGTAGGCAAGTACCAGTATTAAAGTGTGCAAATTTGCTGTTGGGTTTCTACAGATCTTCACATGGGCCACTTTGAAATTGACTTTACCCAGTTCTGATGTTCCCCTAGACTAGCAGCGCTGTCCCGTGGGGGGAGCGGGGCCCAGGGCCCACTGCTCTGAACAGGCTGGCCCTCAGGAAACCAAAAAAGCAGGAGGGTGGAAGAGAAGCCAAAAGGAGTCGGGTTCACAGGCACCCTCAGGCTGCTTCAAAATATGTTCCTGGACTGAATGAACAGTTTCCCATATTTGCTGGCACACAGCACTCCCCAATATGGCCTGCATAATGGTGAGGAGGGGCTTCGTTCTCTCAAGATGAGCTATACTGGCTGCCTTGTTAGCCACGGGGAGCAGTAGTAGGCAACAGGGATTCTCTCACAGACGCAGGCCCACCAGGAAAGGACTCCAATGCTCACAGCTGGGCTACGCAGCATCCTTTCATGTCTAGAGCCCAGGTGTGAAAGACAGCTTTGGCCCTGAGCTAAACAGCCGTACTCATCCACAAACTCTCCCAATCTGCCAGCCAAAGCCCAATCCCCCATTCCCGGTCCCCTCTTATTTGGGTGCCAATAGGCAGCCCCAAAGACTGCATGCCATAATCTCTCCCTATGGAAAGCTCAGCTCCACCTTCTGGCTGCCCAGTCCTGGTGAAGAGATCACAGGAGCAGCCCAGGTGCACAAATAGAGAAAGGAAGGCTGGCATCCAGCTCTGAGCATCATGCTTTCTAGCAGGTCCAGGCGGCAGAGTGTATCTTCCTTCTGAGAGTGCTGTGGCTGCTGCTTTTCAGGGATGCAGAATGGAGCCAGGGTGTAAAGGTGAAAGCACAACTCTCTTTATCAGATACATGGCAACAGGGCGTCTTCAGACTCAGGGCCTGCAGACCCAGAGTGTGCCTGCCTCGTGCAAAAGACTCTTTACACTGGGAGGCTCTTTGGTGGTTAGAAACAATTACGTTAGAGACAGCATCACAGTGTGCTACAATTAGAGGGAGTGCAGGCTGACAAGAGGCCAGCCACACCACCGGGACACCATGTGATGTGCGAGATGACAGGAGGGAGTTGTGGTCACAGATGCAAAAGGAACTCCATGAAACCCCACGGCTGTTTGTTCATAGACAGTCCTGCCAAATCTATAGGGCTTATATCTTCCCTGTGATGGCAGTGAACAAAGATGTTTCCCATCCGATGGCTAGTCAGCGATGGCGTCAAATGAGCGAGCTTTCTGTGATTATCACTTTTGTTAATGATGGGGGTGTGAAAGAGTTCAAAAGCTCTAATGCTACTTGTCCCCTTTGGAGGTGTAATGCAGGGATGTTAAACACACCCCAATGGGGCTCTCAGAAAACCTGGATTAAGGTGCCCAGCATCAACCAGGGCAATGCCAGCTCAGGCTAGGGAGGGAAAACACGCTCAGCACTGGCTCTCTCATAGCTTCACCTGGTGGTAATTGATTCCACGGGAACGGGAAGAGAGGCAAGAGGGAACTGGCCACGTCCCACACAATGGATCTCGACCTCTGTCATGCTGTGATGGTGCATCCTGCGGTGACCTGCTGTGTCATTATGTGTATTGTGACAAACCAAGAAGAGACTGGAAGTACCACAGAAGAAAGGCTTGAGTGTGCTATCTACAGAGGGAATGGCCATGCCCCCAGATAAGCTGTTTGTGAAGTAAAAACCAAAGCAGAAAGCACTTAGTCCATTACTGGCAAACTGGGTACTTTCATCTGCATATAAACAGCAGAAACTTAGGTTTTAAATAGTGTCTTTCATGGATCTTAGGGCCAGAAGAGACCTTTGGAATCATCTAGTCTGACCTCCTGCACATCACATTACAGGCCACAGAACCTCGCCCACCCACTCCTGTAATGAACTCCTAACCTCTGGCTGAATTACTGAAATTTTCAACTCATGATTTAAAGTCTTCAGATCATAGCAAGGCCTCCATTTATACTAATTTAAAACTGCAAGTGACCCATCCCCTGTGCTGTAGAGGAAGCAAAAAGAAACAAAAAACCCAAGGTCTCTGCCAGTCTCACCTGGGGGACAATTCCTTCCCAACCCCAAATATGGTGATCAGTTGATCCCTCAGCATGTTGGCAAGACCCACCAACCAGACATCTGGAAAAGAATTCTCTGTGGTAACTGAGAGCCCTCCCCATCTAGTTCCCCCTTTTCTGACCGTGGGGGATATTTACTACTAGCAATCGCAGATGGGCTACTTGACATTGTAAGCAGTCTCATCGTACCATCCTCTGCATAAATTTATCAAGTTCAGTCTTGAAGTCAGTTAGGGGGAAAGAAAAAAAAACCTAACTGCTCCCCTTATTTCCAGAGTTTCTGATATAGTGGTCTCACTTCTCCTTCCACTGAAATCCTTTCAGGGTGGAACACGGCATCTGTTTAACATCACAGGGCACAGAATGAAGAACATATCCGAGAAATCAGACAGACAGAATGTACTGAGTTGGAATTTAGCCAGAGCACTGGTGCTACACACTTACTCTCAAAATGTGTCAAGGGATTTTTAATAGCCACACATGTCTTTAATTTCACAGTTCATCCAAAAGACAGTCAGTGCCCCACCAACTAAGAATAAACAAAGCCATCTTTTGTATGCAAGGCAGTCTCTCGTTCAAGTATAACCACTCCCAACCCTATTTAACTTACAAGAGCTGCTGAGACCACAGTCAGGCTCTACAGTGCTGGTTTTTATTCCCTGGTACTGCCCCTGGTTTTGTTTTGGGGAGAGGAGTTGTGCAGTTAACAAAACATCCATTTGCTCCCTCCCAGACAGTAGAAGGCGCTATGGAGTACATGCCCCCCTCTTTCCTGCCTCTTCCACAATTGGTGGGGAGGTAAGTGACTTTATTTTCTGGAAGAGGGAGATGAGGTTAACTGGTGTCAGTAATGCCTGATAGTGGGTATGGGGGAAAGCAGTGATGACTGCTGGCAGGGGAGAAGCAGTCTCTTCGTCTGCTTGGAAAGGCCTCTGCCTGAAAGCTGTTAAACCACCTCGGTGATTTTCCACTGAGAAAAATAAAATTATCCCTGTTACTGAGATAGCTGTAGCAGTGGCATGCGGGACTCCTGATTGGGTACCAGGGCACTTCTAAATATTGGGACATAGGTTGACATCTAATGGTAAGATATGGTATAGCATCAAGATCCACGCTGGCAAAAATGCAAATGTCACACACATGGATGATGCAAGATGTGTTGGAGCTATTATTCCTGTGTCAGATCATGCCTGCTTAAGGACACACTTGCATATTGTATGCACAATCAATACACTTCAGCATTATGGGAACTTTGCACTGTGCCCATTATCAGCTTACGGTAGGAAGATCACTGAGGGATGGGCCAGATGGAGTTTCCTTAGCTGTGATCCCATTCAGAAAAGTAACAGCTTCACAGTGTTTCTTGCTGGCGTGCTTTCTTAAATGTGTTGCATCTTTAACATATGTTTGACCCATTTAATCAGGAGATGTTGTGTGGGGTGCTGTGCCAAGTCAAGTGTCTTGAGAAATGGGGCTGAGAATGAATTTTGTAAAGATCTGATGAATGAACTTACCACAGCTATCAGTATTAAAAACTAGGGGAAAGTCACTTGCTAATGTCTCAGTTTGATCCACGTGCCCTAGGACTGCTAGAGGCACTAGAACTACCGAGAACTTTAGAAATGCATCATAACCCCTTCTCCCTCTCCCCAGACCCGTGTCTACTGAGTATGTTTTACTATATGGCTACTCCTTTGGAACTTTACTAAAGAAGAGGAACTTCATTGGTCTGGAATTTGTTGAGAAAGTGTGGAAGAGGATTTATCACAACCCTTAAAAGGACCCCAATGGCAGAACACATTATGGAGTGTTAAAAACGCTTCTGTGGATCTCAGACAGCAAAAGATTCTGTTCAAAATGTATTGGACACCACAGGAGTTGTGCAAGTTGGAGCCCTTGTCCTCTGAAGTTTGTTGACACTGTAATAAAGAAAAAGGAACTCTGATGCATATGCTATGAAGGTAGGAAGCCTGATGCATCTGCTGTGTTGATAGGAAGCAGTCCGGGACTGTGGCTGGCCAACGTCAGGAAGCTGTGAAAAGAGGTGGACACAAGAGTGAAAATAATGTGTGGCTTCAGCAACCAAACCTCAACTGAAAACTATATCCTAAGTTATGTACCTACCATGGTGGATTTAAATCCACCACAAAGACTTTGATTCTTGAGGCCACAAGGGCATGATTTTACAAAAATGGAGGAGCAGGTGTATGCCCCAAATAGAGCAGTGATAGTCAAGCCAGTCTGAGTGAGCAGTGGAAGAAAGAATATATTATCAACATAGAGAGGACACTTATATGAATTCAAAAAAACTTGGACCACTTTTCTTGATACAGTTGGAGAAAAATGCTGAGATAACTCAAATAATTCCTGACTTCCATTTCACCTGACCATCCCCACCCCCGTTTTCTGTTCCTCTTTCTCATTCCCTCTGGTATGGTCCTCTCCTTCCCTTCCCTTTCCCTGACACTCCACTGCCTTGGGAAAGGAAGCAGAGATCTGTAAGCGTGCTGTCAGGTGAATACTGGGATACCCATCTGAATCCACTTGTCAGCATGTTTCCAAGCAGATAGGCTGTTTGCTGGCTCAGTCTGACAAGGCCTTTGGTGGTTGGCCTGATAGACAGGGCATGTGAACACTGCAAAGTGCCATTGCATGTGGGGGTTTATCATATTTCAATTGGGTCCATGGATTGCAAGTATGAGGTAGAACTTCAGATGACCACAGCTGGCCCGTGCTCCCCTAGAAACAGGCCCAAGAGGGTTCCCAGGTTCAAAATAGAAAACATTCCAGCGAAGTGTGGATGAAAAGTGATTGGTTTGCCCATCGGAGCTGCCTCCGTGCCTGGTGGGGGCAAGGGTAAGAGAAAGCATTTTGTGTTGAAACGGGATAACAAATTAATAGATCTCAAGCCCCTCACTCCTCCTCCCTGCAATATACACACCCTGCTGGGACAAAGAGCTAATCATAATCAAAGGGGAGGATTTTATAGGAGTCTTTTGTTAAAACATTGACTGCATAGTTATTGTAATGTAACCCCTTCTCCGGCTGCTTCGTCTTTCACTGATAATCCCCATAACATTTCATGATGGTTTAGAGGAAAGGCTGCTTTGGCTGCTCTTTCAAGACATTGGGAGCTGGGAAAGTCCAAAGGCAGAAGGGAGCATTGACGATATAATGGGCACAGCTGAAGTGAGCTCAGCACAGGTGGTTGGGTCAGACAGGATTTGATTCACCTTTAGCCCATAATAGAGGGTTTGGGTTCTGACAGGAGGCCCCAGGAGGTTCCTGGTTCTAATCATATTTGTGTTGATGATATGCAGAACTCATGGGCACAGCATGGCTCATCAAGATAAGGGAGTTCAGAACAAGAAACTGACTCAGCTCTGGCCACCAGGTGGCAGACACAGTCCAAAGGGTCGTCAGCACCTTTGCCATCACTACAAAGATAGGGGTGTGTAGGGATGAGGAGCACAAGGCATATGTCAGCCATATTTTCCAAGACAGGATTGAGACAGATTGTGCAGGACTCTTCATAAAGTAGGAAGGGGTGGAGTGGCCCCAGCTTCCTCCTGTCCACCTTCATATAGTCACGACCCCTACCATCCTTAGTCTGGTGTTCTCCTGCTTGCCTGTGACCTCCTCCCTCACCTGTCATCAAGGTGTCCTCTGCTGACACCACCTGCACAAGGAAGTCAGGAGATGAAGCAAAAACCCAACTGTCCAAGGAAGAAGACAGTGCAGGAGTTCAGCCTGTCACTGGTATCAGAGTCAAACAGGACAGCAGATGGATGGTGACTCAGGGGTGACAAGCTAGCTGACAAGTAAAGCGAGTGGTGTTGGGATCCCAAATGCAGGCCCTATGTGTCCATATAAGTTGTTGTCATGGTTGCCAATGGTCCCTGAAGGAAGCGTTTATACAGCTTCTCTTACATCTGAGGAGCTAGAGCAGGAAGCGGAGATCCAAATTGCAGGAAGCCTCTTCCAGGGTAGAAATAATGTCCCCTTATGTTTTAATAATGACTCATCTTCTCACCCCAGGAGCTTTATCTTTCTTTAAAATGAAGCAAATCACTGCTCTAGTTCCAGTGCTCCCTGTTCAGTTTGAAAGCAACATCAGCATCCCTTTGATCTGCAGCGAAGGACCACTGGGAATGGCTCAGGCTCAAACAATGGTCCAATAGACCCAGCCAAGAGAGGCATGGCTCCTGCACCAATGAAGATATTGTGCTGCCTGGGCCTTCACCCGGCCCACCTGGCACCCCAGAAAGGTCTTACTCTTTTGGGAAAGTGTTTCCACTGCCAGTATAGCACACAGGGTTTAGTATTGTCATGAACATTTTTCCTCCCTTTAGAGAACCCAGATCCAGCCCCTAATTAGAGCTGGCTGGATTATTTTTATAAATAAATTGCCTGACTAATTTAGCCCTTTATCTTGGTCATGAATCATTCACAAACAGACTTTGATTTTTATTCAGTATTTGTAATTGTTTGGTGAATAGTTCATGCAAATGAATTGCAGCCCAAAGGGGTTGTTTGCAGTCTGGGCTTGGCGTGTGATTGGTCACTTGTGTCACATGGTATTATTTCTGATCTTGGATTTGAGGATTGATTTCTTTTATTTAGAAGAATTACAAATGATGAGTGCCAAATCCTCTTCCCCATACACAAATACCCCAGTAACAGCTGTGCCCCAAACATTCCTGCCAGACAAAAACCCATTCACGCAAATGTTCATGAATAAGAAATTAAAATCGGATGAATAAGAGTGAGCTGAACAGCTGTGCAGAATTTTGAACCAATAGTCTTAAACACTGTTTTCCTAGCACCTGATCAGCTCTGCTATCAATTTATGATGCTCTCTCATGCTCCTTTATTCATACGTGCAAACCAAACATAGAGGACATAAGAGAAAGAGAGTGGCTTGTTGTTCCATTCTAATCATTGAACCATATAATAATACCTTAGCTCTTACTCAGCAGTTGACATCAGTAGATCTCAAAGCATTTCACAGGCTTGTTCTACACTTGCCACCGTTTCTTTGGCAGTTGAAGGAAGATACACAAGCTACATAAAATAACTTGGATATTTCCCTTCAATTTTCTAATATCCCTTACCTGCATGTCTCCACTGCACTGAGTTGAAGGGAAATGCCCTCCCTTCAACTCAGCGCTACTCTTCTTGAGGGGGTGGACTTACCGAGTCGAATTCCAGATCAATTGAGCAGGTCTTCACTGACCACTTGGCCATAGTCCTTAATGTATTTATCCTCACAACACTACTGTGAAGTAGGACAGTGCTATTTTCCCCATTATACAGAGGGGGAATGGAGACATGAAATAGCTAAGTAACTTGTCCAAGATCACAAAGGAAGTCTGAGGACGAATAGGGAATTGAACCTGGGTATTCCAACTCCTAAGTTAGCCTTAGTCCCATCCTCCTTCTTAGAAGTTTGTGTCTACTATTTGCAGATATATAGATATCCTTGGACTTGTTATTTCCTCCATTGCTGAGCCCCATTTACACAAATATTCACTACTATATTCTCTTAGGCTGCCTTAATGCGCCAAAGTTGAGTGCTGTTATTTTACTCTCACAGGAACATGGATTTGGCAAACCAAAATAGGAGCACAGGAATAGTAGGATCTAATCCTCATATATTACATTATTCTATATATATAAGTAGAAGGCCTCATATATTACATTATTCTATAACAGTGAGCAAGGCCTGATGCTTCCTGGGGATGCAGTAAAACCCCATGAGGCATCTACATATTCAATAATACACCCTGGGAGGAAATTCCTTCCTGGCCGCTGTTGGTGAATGCCCTGAAGCATTAAGGATTGATGGCCAGGATTATTTTTATCCAAGGTAGGAGTTCTGCAGATCCTATTCTGACATATATCTTTTTCTAATATTTCTCATTTAATCCTTGTTGCCCATTTCCCTCTATTGAATTCCTAACCTCTCTGTCTGCTCTTTGAGATTAACGCAGGTAGACCTTGTGCAAAATAAAACATTTTCTGCCCTTTTAAAAAACATAGAATATCCTCAATTCATGCGTCACCTGAGTGATTTGCAAGGTGGTGTTTGCCAGATGCCTGAGACAGAAGGCTGAGAGTTCTCTGATCAATGGCTCTCTCATGACCTTTGTGATGCCACTTGCATTATGAAGTGTGTTCTAATAAGATGTCCTTGTTTCACCAACAGCCCATATGTGCTGGAAAGATGTGGAATATTGATTCACATTTGTGCCCTGGGGAGCCTGAGGGGATTCCAAAGGGGATGTGCTGTCTCTGACTTCTAAATAGCTAGTTTAAATGCCACGCAGCTCAGCAGCAACTAAAAGTCATCCAACAGCTTTTGGGTAGTCTGTGTGCAATGAACCGATGAATTTCAGGACAGTTCCTTGTGGACAGCTGACCACATCATACAAACTATTATCACAATAGGCCCCCTTAATCATAGAGGTGTAGGACTGGAATGGACCGCAGTAGGCCATCTAGTCTGGTCCCCTGTACTCAAGGCAGGATTACATAATAACTAAACCATTTCTGACAGGTGTTTGTCTAACCAGTTCTTAAAAACCCCCAGTGATGGAGATTCCACAGCCTCCCTAGGCAACTTATTCCGGTGCATAACTACCCGGACTGTTAGGAAGTTTTTCTGAATGTCCAACCTTGCTACAATTTAAGCCCATTAAGTTTTCTGACCTATTCTCAGAGGTTAAGGAGAACAATTTTTCACCCTCCTCTTTGTAGCAATCTTAATGGATTTGAAAACTGTTATCATGTCCCCACTCAGTCTCTTCTCCAAACTAAACAAACCCAGTATTTTCAGTCTTCCCTCACAAGTCATGTTTTCTAGACCTTTAATCATTTTTGTTGCTGTTCTCTGGACTTTCCCCCATTTCTCCACATCTGTCCTGAAATGTGGTGCCCAGAACTGGACACAATACTCCAGCTAAAGCCTAATCAGCATGGAGTAAAATGGAAGGATTACTTTTCATGTCTTGCTTACAATGCTCCTGCTAATACATCCCCTTGTTAGCAGTCTCAGCAGAAAGGCCATGGAGACTGACCTGCATTTAGAGGCAGTCTCCCCAGGGAAGGTTTGAGGTATATTGTGGGAAAAGGGACATTTGCCCTGCAACTAACTGTCCTGGGGGTAGATAATGGATTTCATTCTCCAGCACTGACAGGCTGACATCTTTCATTAGCAATAAACTCACAAGAAAAATCAAAGGAAATAGAGAGCTATGGCCGCAACTCAGAGGCTGTTGCTGAAGTTCCTGTACAGATCTACCAATGTGCAAGGGCTGCAAAATTTGCAGAGCTCCCCAATGGGAATTCCTCCAGCATAAAAGATCTCCAAATGTCATAGCCCTGGCATAATAGCCCGCATAAAGTCTCCATCTGGAGGAGAGGGTGTATATGTTGTGGGAGGAAAGGGGTGTGGCTGGTTCACCATACACTCCGCTATTGTCTACAGAAGGCCATTACTGATGGCAGTAAATTTTAAGAAATGCCCTTTGATATTTGAATCTGGCCTGTTTTGTTGCTGGCCACACCTGGCAGAAGGGTTACATTTATTCCTGCAGTTTGAGTTGGTTGCAAATTTTTCATCAAAAGCCTTTTTCAACAAAAATTGAGGGGCTCTGTTAGTCATTTTCAATCAAAGAACAGTCAAATATCTAGAAAACATTGGTGATGGGTGATGTTCTGGCATCATTCACCTTATTATCCAAACCCCTCATTCAGACCAATGACATGAGTTCCTAGGCTTCTTGTAGATCTCAAGTTTGTACTGAGAGGTCCGTTACACCCAGCTATAACACGATAGGACGGTGGAACTGAAAGGCTTGATCAGAGAGGACCTTGCACTGTCTGCCAGCCACCCTACTGGGCTCCTTAACTTTCCAGTTTTATATTGTCCCAGTAAAGGGATTTACATGCACTCATTCCCTGTGAGACATTCTAATGCTATGGTGAGAAGTATGAGCCTAGACAGAACAATAGATCATCCCCTTCTGATAAAAATTTACCATTTGACAGCAAACTATTTAAGATATTGCTCATCCACAAAATACTCACATGGAACGATAATCTTCTAACACACCAGTTGCACTAAACATGACTGTCAGTCATTTTGATATGTGCAAGCACCAAACAGTAGTGCCGTTAAGTACCATGAGATTCAGAGGAGTAACACTGATAGTTTTGCTGAATTACGCTAACACGGCCACCGCTTTGGAACTGGTAGTTAAATGATTAAGGGCTCAGATTTCACACTTGGGGATCCATCATGACATCCAGTTCCACATTAAGGCATCCAAATGCCTGCTGTAGGTGCCCAGTATACCTCTCTCCTGTGATGTCTCACACGGGTCACAGGCTAAGTTCTGCAAACTATTCAGTCTCATTTCTACAGTATTTGTCAAAAGAAAGATCCTGAATATTGCCCAAGACTGAATTAATTCTTCCCCATATCCATAGAGGCAGATAGCCTCTGATAATCTGAGTGAGTTTAGTGCAAGTCCCATCATTCAAGTCCCTGCTTAGTGGAACAGAAAACAAGTCCTGAATTTACTAGTGGTATCACAGCGTATTATGACCACATCTAGATACTATAATCATGGACACTATGGAAATTCATAGAGATCTGCAAAGTCCATGCAACACCAAATGAATTGTGTTTGGGGTGGACTCTCCCTAAAACTAACTTCCCTATTATAAAGACAGCCCTTATCGTTTCCGCCCCATAGGTGTTTTCCAGGCACCGGTTACCGTATTTAATTATGTCTTGTCCATTGGCTACAGCAATCAGCTTCAGCACATAACAAGGCACTGTCTTATCTGCACTGGCATATGCCAAGATGGATAGAGTCTAAGCCGCCTTATGTCAAAAACTTCAGTCTCAAGTCCCAACAGGAGCAGAAAAATCCCACGGTCAGCAAGAAGGCTGCCAAGATTTGGCCAGAAGATGCTATGAGGGCATCTGCATTGCAGCTGTTGTGACAGAAGAAAGCTTCTCCTGAGTTTCTTAAAGTCCAACAGCACTTTTTGGAAGCCAAATGCTGATCGCCTGTGAGCATCTCTCATGGTGAAAGAACTCAGTCTTCCATACTAGATGGTGTGCAAGAGGTCAGAATGAATCAGTACTTTTACCCACCTAAAATTCCTCCTTTAGTTTCAACAGGACACAACGCTCCTCACTTCCGCTGCAAAAGTGAGGGGCACTTGATACAGTGCTTCACCCTTCCAATACAATAGGGGAAGTGATCCCTACACATCGTTTATGGCCACTATTTTCAAAAGTGAGTGCCTAAAGTTAGAGTCCTGAACCCAACCCTGGGGGTCTAAATCTGGGTTTAGGGGCTTAACTATAGGAACTCAGATTAAACATTTTTGAATTATACATTTATCCCACAAACAAAACAGTTCATTAAAAACCAATTAAGATTTCTTAAAGGCAAAACCCACCCACATACACACTTAGGCTATGTCTACACTTGAAAAGTTAGGTCGACTTTATAAAGTCAATAAGGTCGACTTTAAGTCAACTTAAAGTGGACCTTATTAGGTCGATTTAACAAAAGTTGACTTAACTTTTCAAGTGTAGATGTGGCCCCCTTTTGGCCTTATTAAATCAATTTAACGTTTTAAGTTGACTTAAAAAGGTCCAACGAGGCACTACTCCACGTCTCCACTGGCTTAAGTCAACTTAATAAAGTCGACTTAAGCGCTAGTTCAAATTAAAACGAGGTTTTATTAATTCGAACTAACTTTTCCTTAATTTGATGTAAGGAGCAGCTTAAGTCGAATTAAAGAAAGCCCAGTGTAGACGCGGAGTAAATTAAGTCAATTTAAGCCTCCTTAAATTGACTTAATTTGTAAGTGTAGATTCACCCCCTGAGTTGAAGAGATGTCCATTTATGTTTTATTTCTTCCACATAGTTCAGCCTCAAAATATCCCATAAATTGTTTTAACTGACAGACTCTCTCCTCTATAAAGAAGTCCCATGCACCTACAAAATCCATGACAACACAGTAAACACCACATTCCTCATAATCACACTATAACACAAAACCTCAGCCATGCTGACACATATGTTGGTTAGCCATCCATGAACCAGTGAGGTGAAAGACATATTTTTTTTCTACATGGAAATCTGAGGTTGGAACTGCAGTTTTCCATGTTAGTTCACTTGAAAAGTTGCTCTCTATCCATTTACTCCTAGAACTGGAAAGTGACAGGAAGTGACTGGAAATGTTATAAAGACATTAAATACTTTCACTTGGAAGAAGGTGTTCAGCTCTGGACACCCCATCTCAAAAAGGATAAAACAGAAATGGAGGTGATTCAGTGATAGTGATATGAATGACAAGCTGCCTGGACACACTTCTGCATGAAGAGAGATTGAAATGACTAAACCTATTTAGTTTAAAGAGGAGAAAAGTCAGAGGGGGGCAGGTAGGAGAATACAAAACAATGAATGGGCTTAGAAAGGTCGATCTGGCACATCTACGAGCCCTTTTCCATACTACAGCTATCTCAAAACTTTCAGCTTAGATCGACTATACAATGAGTACATTATCACCAGTGCTATCTAGCTATAATTTATTATTGTTGTTGCAGTAGTCATAGTATTTGCTAATAGAGCATCATTTGATGCTGTCTTTTACTGACAAATATGAAAACAAGAAATAACTATGGTGCACACAAACTTAAAAAGTCTGTACAATGCTAAATGAACCTCTTTCAATGGAAAAAAAAAGCTATCACACAATAAAAACATGGAGGTGTTTACTAAAAAATATTGCAATTTTCACCATAATTGCTGCTATCTCTACCCAGATGTGCAGGAAAATCCTAGTTTTCCATCTCATTTCTTCTGCATCCTACCATTTTGTTTGTTTTTTGGACCATTGCCATGCCCTGAGAAGAGACTGTAATTTACTAAATCCTTTTCTTGGCTGGTTACAGTTAATTTAGCACCAGCCATATATATGGCTACTTCAAATTATTCTTTCCAGTGGGAATGATCCTGCTTTAATCAACAACTGAACTTTCCCTGGCACTGGGCTCTGGCGGTTTTTCACCTTCCTCTGTAGCATTGGGAATGGCTCACTTGCTGGTGGATTCTCTGTATCTTAGAGTCTTTAAATCATGATTTGAGGACTTTAATAAGTCAATCATTGGTTAGAGGCTTATTGCAGGAGTGGGTGGGTGAGGTTTTGTGTCCTGCATTGTGCAGGAGGTCAGACTAGATGATCATACTGGTCCCTTCTGACCTCAGAGTCTATAGGTATGTCTACACTAGAAAGAGTTAAGTCAAAAAAGTGTAAATTGCTAGTGTAGACATACTCTATCCTATGAGTCCCTCAGAAGTTCTTTATGGTCTTCTCTAGTCTTCACTTACCTAAATAACTGTGTGTCATCTGAAAACTTTGCAACCTCACTGATCACCTCCTCTTCTTTTAGCAAATATATTAAATAATACTGATGTCAATATTTAACCTTATGGTATTTTGCCATATTGCAAACTGACTCTTTATTCCTCCTCCTTGTCTTCTGTCTCTTCACTGATTTCTGATCCCTGACAAAACTTCACCTTTAATCCCAAATCTATTTAGTTTCCTTC
>ML688418.1:188210-335651 GCA_007922175.1 Pelusios castaneus
TGTTTAATTGCAGTGTAGACCTATCTTTTTCTATCAGCACCAAGCCATCCTGTCTGCTGTGATTGCTCCAAAAACCACTGCCATCATTAGCGACAGCCAGGGAGCCCTGAGGACTCCTTAGAAATGTGTTCTCCTCAGCCATGCTGCGACATCTTTGGCCTCTGGTGCAGCTGACAAACCAGCTGTGATTAATGCTGTTCAGCTGGAGCCCCCATCCTCTTCCCTCGCAGGGAGCAGACAGCAGTATGACAGACTGGGGAAACAGCTGATATGTCACTGCCTTTGATGTGCTCCCTTTTAAGTGCTTGACTCAGCTTAGCGGCGATCAAGCGTCTCTTGAGTGATTTGCATCGGAGCTGACACCTGAGCTTTCCTCAGCCCGGAGTGACACACAAGCTAGGGCTCAGCAAATATATGCTGTATAAAGTGGCAATGGGAGGCAGAAGCTAGGACAGAAAGACAGAAAAAGCTGCTGCAGTCAGGAGCAAAAGAAGAAAAAGCCCACTTCGCCCGAGCTTCTCCCCGCCTAATCTGCCACCACTCTGCCCCATGTTTTTTCTGCCATCCTGGCACTGGGGAATCTGTGGCTATTAGTAAGTGACATCCCCAATAATAACATCCCAAATACTCTTGCTCAGAAGATCCATGGTTAGTCTGCTTCTGTTTGGATTAATTCTGTTATACTCCATAAACTACCTATCAATCTCTAGTTTTATGTCATTTACAACATATAAAAGAAACCCATTACTTTTATGTGAAAAAGAGATACAAGCCCAAGAAAGAAAACAGCAGAACGCCATGGGTCATCACCTACAACCCCCAAGCCAAACCTCCACAGCACATCATCAAGGACCTATAACCTATTCTACAAGACAATCCCTCACTCTCTCAGGCCTTGGGAGACAGACCTCTCCTTGCTTACAGACAGCCCCCCAACTTTAACAGATACTCACCAGCAACTACAGACCAGATAACAGAAACATAAATGCAGGCATATATCCCTGCAACAAGCCTTGTTGCCAACTTTGCCCATAAATCTGCAAAACGACATCATCATAGGACCTAATCTCTAACCAGCTACTCCATCAAGGGCTCATTCACCTGCTCATCCACCAATGTGATTTATGCCATCATGTGCCAGAAATGCCCCCCTGCCTTATACATTGGACAAACAGAACAGTCTCTGTGCAAAAGAATAAATTAACACAATTTAGTGTCAGAAATAAAAACATTCAAAAACCAATAGGGGAACACTTCAATCCTCCTGCTCACTCCATTGATGATTTGTTAATTGCCATACTTAAACAAATGGATTACAAATCAAAACTTCAAAGAGCAACTGAAGAATTGGAATTCATATGCAGATTTGATACAATTGCCTCAGGGTTAAATAGAGATCTAAGGTTTTTTTCTTATTACAACAGGCGATTTGACCTCACCTTGCTCTTTGTTCTCCACTGTTTGAGTCTAAAGAACTGCTTTGATTTGCTGTAACAGTCTGACCTGATCCTATGATTTAACTTCCCTGCATTTATTTTCTCCCATTCTGTAAGTTCCCCATCTTCAAGCATCTGATGGAGTGGGATTTTCCCCCACAGAAAGTTCATGTGTGGCTGGTGGTGGGTCCAGGGGTCTGGCGGGGGCCCTGGCAGCAGGACCAGGGACCAGTGGTGGCTCTGGTGAGGCCAGCAGTGGGATCGGGGGGACAGCGGGGAGCTGACAGGGGGGGCAGGGGTCCCTTCCTTGACTTTTGCCCAAGGCCCCAGGATCACTAAGACCGCCCCTGCCAGCAAGAGAAACTGGAAATTCTTATTGATGAGAAGTTTGATATTACTGACATTACTGAAACCTGGTGGGACAATGTGTATGACTGGAATGTTAAAACCACTGGCTATAACCTGACCGAGTGGGTCCAAGAGGAGGGGGGGTAGCACTCTACATTAAAGACACTACTACCTGTTCTAGAGTTATTGATAATGCAGAACATCAGGACCTTGAGTGCATGTGGATCAATATGGCTGTTAAGAAAACCTGGGGTGGTGGGTGCTGATGGGGATCTGTTACATACCTTAAATACCTGTCTGTAATATGTGGAAAATAAAATTGTGTTGTATTGGGGGACTTCCGGTAGGGATACATATGCTGTAGGACGCATGAAGCAACTAAGAGCATACCAATAGAGTTTTAAAAAATTATAAAAGATAAGGTTATAACACCAATGGTACTGCACCCAGCAGGTGGTAACTCTATTTTAGACCTCATTAGGATGGATCAAGATGAGTTCACCACTGGACTGGAAGCTGGTTGTTCCCTAGGGACCAGTAATCATCACCTGATTACATTCATTATGGACAGAGGACACTCCCAACTAGTAATATATATATTGGTGTTTCAAAGGCTAATTTCCCAAAGATGAGGAAAATTATAAGTAAAGTTCACTGAGAGGAAAACTGTGAATGAAAATGTGAGTGTGCTTTAAGAACCATTTATCAGATGGCCAAAAGGGCACAATTTCACAATCAAGAAAGAAGACAGCTTTGGCTAACAACCCATCCTGATTGACTGGCCAAGTGAAGTCATCAATTAGAAATAAAAAAAGCAATACCTAACAATGAAAAAAGGGAAAATAGGTAGCAATCAATATAAAGTAGAAGTCATGAGGTGCAGAAAATTGATATGGGAAGCTGAAGACATTAGGGAAACAATCATGCTTGGCAGGGATAAGACCATTAAAGAGTTTTTAAAGTATATTAGGAATAAAAGGAATCTTAGCAACAGATAGGCCCATTACTAGATGGAGATGGTAAAATTATTAAGCAGGAATAAATATTTCTGTTCTACATTTGGAAAGAAGTGGGATCGTGCACCCATATAACTCAAGGTTGACAAAGTACTTTCCAGTCTATTAGTAACTGAGAAGGCTGTTAGACAACCTTTGCTAAGAATTAATATTTTAAAATGATCAAGGTTGAATATGTTGTTCCCATGAGTCCTAAAAGAGGTTGCTGAGGAGATCTCTGACCCGTTGATGTTATGAATACCAAGGAAATCCCATACTACTGGGAGAGTGATAATGTGCTAATATACAAAGAGGACAACCTGGATGACATGTTCCAAAGGGGTAGCCGTGTAAGTCTATTGCAGAAAAACAACAGAGTCCTGTGTCACTTTTAAAGACTAACAGATTTATTTATCACATGAGCTTTCGTGGGAGAAAATCCCACTTTGTCAGATGCTTTGAAGATGGGAAACTTACAGAAATATGGTAACTATAGGGGGATTTGCCTGACATTAATCCCTGGCAAAATAATGGAATAGTTGATATCAGAGTCAATTAATGAAAAATTAAAGGAGAAGAATATAATTAATCTTGGGAGAATTAAAATTATATGTGTGTTTGTATGTAATAATATTAATATTTATTTTAATTTTTCAATTTTTTTAATTTAAATTTTCATAGCTGTGGGAAATTATGGGGAGTTGGGCAATTATTTAATGACAGTAGGCATTGAGATTTAAAATTAAACTTTATAAACCATTATAATGCAAATTGTCAACATCATATCAAAATATACAAGTAAATATCCTTAAATAAACAACTCATACCTGTTTTTACCATGCATTCATTAGTCCATTTGTAACAAGCTTAACTCAGAAGTCTAAAGCCCTGGATTTTGATAAGTATTCAAGCAGCATTTTTCTTAATTTGACTAGGTTTTTTTTTCAGTTTGTGTGTGTACAGTAAAATCAACATTTCCTGACATTTACTGATAAAAATCTATTCCTTCCAACCTTAAATATGTGAAACAGATGTGCCAGCCACCCCCAAGCAGGTATATTACTCATGTGTCTGATTACCTTCGCACCTTCTCCTGGGCTAACGAAGAACTAGCTGATTATCACGGTTATGGTGATATGGGAGAGCTATGTAACATGTAGAAAACTGGGTTTCAAAACTTAAGTGCTTCTTGTCACTTGAGGCAAGGGGGATCTCAGGGCTAACTCAATCAACACTGAGAACATTGGACATCTGCTGAGCCAGAACTAGTGTACAGTCTGGATAAGGTGCAGGCTTGAGGATTTATAAGGCAAAATAACCCCCAGAAAAGTCTCTGAAAAGGAGCCCCCTGGGATAAGAGACAATAGTCCATAACTGTATAAGGGATGAAGAAAGAGCACAAGCTGTTGTCCATGCAGGGGAGAGATTCTGCCAGCAGGAGTGTCTCCTGAAATGACACAATGCAGGAGTCTATAAGATAAGGGTATGGACACTCAAGTGTAACAAAGTGTGTGAGGGAGGGTTGGGAAGGTAAATTGCTAGTTTGCACAGGAGAAAAAGGAGGGCTTTCAGAGCCCAGAGCAGAATCTGTGTTGCCAGTGGCTAGGGAGAATTTCCCCTGATGGGCACTGACAGGGCTTCCTCCCATTATGAGCAGATGAAAATGATTCGTCCCACCTTGGTTAACCCCCAAAAGTGTCTCATATGGTTTTATTAAAAAGCAGATTTTGTCACACAAACCTGACTTCCTTCTGTGAGCATACAAATTTGGTTGATAAAAATAACTGCGTAGATGTAATATACTTAGCCTTTTTTAAAGTATTTGACTTAGTACCACACAACATTCTAATTAAAAATGAGCACTATACAATATCAATAAATGGTTTAAGAATTAGCTAACTGACAGATATCAAGAAGTAGCTGTCAGGGAGAATCATCATTGAATGGGGTGTTGCTGGGGGAGGGGGGGAAGTGGGTTACAGGTGTTGATACTGACACTTTTCAATATTTTCATCAATGATCTGGAAGAAAATATAAAATCACTGCTAAGGACATTTTCAGATGACATGAAAATTGAAGAGTGGTAAACAATGATTGGCAGAGGGCAATCTGGGTTGCTTTTTAAACTGGGCCCCTTCCAACAAACTGTGTTTTAATATGGCCAAATGCATCTTGGAACAAGGAATGGAGGCCACACCTACAGAATGGGGGGCCACATCCTGGGAAGCAGTAACTCTGAAAACAACTTAGGGGTTGTGATATTGGCAGCCCACATATCAGTTCAAGCCAAGGGCCCTAGGCCTCCCTGGACACTCACAAAAGGACAGTTGCAAACGAATGACTCACTTGTGTGGTAGCGTGGTTAAAATAGTTGTATCTATAAGAATGTGTTTAGTGTTTAGACTTGATGAAATGCTTGTGAGATGCTGCATGTATTCATCTCACTTATAACAGCTGTATCCCATGGTATAAACTGACATTATGTGTTTTCTTTGTAAACCTCTGTAACAGCTGCCTACGAGAGAAAATCTTTTACTCAAGGTCAAACAAAACTGCCCTGCAATCCTCCTTGATGATAGTTCCACACATTCATGGATTTTTAAGGCCAGAAGGGACCATTCCTATCATCTAGTCTGACCTCCTGCCTAACACAGGCCATTGGATTTCATCCATTGATTTAAAGCAATCACTCAGGATAGGTATCATCTATTACAGTGCAATCCCAAGTGGAATCCCATTTTACACTCTCTAGTTGTTCCAAATCATTCGGTATCACATCCAGGAGTCCAGCTGGTGAGGCTGCTATGCCGCAGATGCAGGGTGAGGTGAGAACTTTGTGTCTAAAGTAATGGTTCCCAAGCTTTTCCCCCCACAATCCCTTTCATATCAGTCTATATACCCCAGACCCCATTCATTTCCAGCACTACCAGGAAACCCGTCCCCAGTGCAGGAATGTACCCACCAGTGTAGTCTCGCACTCATGATAAGTAAGAGGTCATGCTGTGCAGAGGAAGCCGTTTTGAGAACAAAATGGTGTCTCTTCCATGCATAAAGAGTGTCAGAACATTATTCCAGCATGCTTCAGCCTGGCTGAAGGGACAGACTCCAACAGAACCCATGGTACAGCCCCAGGGGTCTGGGGACCCCATCTTGGAAATAAAATATCTAATTCCCATCAGTAAGCCTGGCAGGAATTGGGCTTGCCACCTTCGCACTGCATTCTGGGCAACATTGAAAAAGAAAGAAAGGGGGGTGAGGAGAATCCAGAGAAAGAACAGCTCTATTCTGCAGTTGATTATAAATCAAACTTGGTGTCTCAGCATTTCCAGTGAGGTTACAGGGTCTCCTCAGACAATGCCTCATTGTTATGAATCAGCAACATACTTTTCTCACTCACCCCCTTTTTCTGCCTTGCCTTCCTTCCTTCCGCCTCTCTTTCTCTGCACCATCCTATCTTTCTCTTTCATTGTCCTCAGTTCCTGTCTCCCCATTTCTCTTTTTTTCCAACTCTCTCTTCACTTCTTCCCTTTCTTTTTCTTCCCCCTCCCCATTCCCTTTCCCCAGCCCGTCACTCTCCCCCTCTTCCCCCTTCCCTCTTTCTCACTCCTTTTTTACCAGCCTCTCTCCTTCTGTCCTGCTCCCTGTAGCTCTTCCTCCTTTCCCTCCTTGTCTGCTTTTGTCTTTTCTTTCTTCCCATCTCCCTTGCTCCATCCTGCTTGCTCTCTCCCTTTCACACTCACAAATACACACTTGCTCTCTTCCTCTTTCTCTGCAGTACTGAATGCCTGACACAGAAAAAGTGATCTCTTCTTGGAAAATAATAGAATTGTAGCCCCCAGCTGTTTAATTGCTATCTGGAGTACACTACAAGATTGACTTGTGAGTCCCTGAGAAAGAAGAAATATTTTGTATTAATATTTGATACCTTATTTGGGATACTAAATCAGATGCATGAAATCTACAGGAAGGAGCAAACGCAAAGCTCTGTTAAATATTAATCTTGCACATCAGGCCATTGCAAGATCCCCTCTTCTCTTGCTGCCAGACCTCTCTTGATGGCCTCCATTTCAGACTTAATGTTACCTCTGCCCCACACAACTCTAAGCCCCTAACAAATGAGTAACATCAGAAAATCGTCTGTTGTGAATCTGACGACCCAGAGGCTGATATTTATGCTACAGAAATGAACTCTTGCAGGAGAAATCTCTGCAGCTTTCTGTTTTCATGTGCCTGTTCCTTTGATCTGTTTGTCCTCGTAACCAGCCCCAAAAGTTAAAAACTCATGAGTCAGCCTCCTCCCTGCCCCAACCCACAGGATTGTCCAAAATGCATGAGATTTTCTTGGAAGTTTCTATCGTGTTTCTGGTCTGTCTTTAGCTGTTTGACTCCTCTGCCTGCTGGGGTGCTGGGGTGACCGCACAATGTTGCAGCTCTCCCAGCTGTACAGAGTGAGGCGATTCTGGCCCTGCTGCAGGAGCTCTTGTGGCTGTTGACAGGTTAGAGCCGCCAGCTTCCCCCACCACCCTACAGTCTAATTAGCTAACTCTGGGTCTCTCCACATATACACACACACACCTGCCCCTTCTCCTCCAGCCAAGCAACGAATCATGCACCCCCAGTCCTCCACCTCAGTTGTGCCTGTTGCCTCTCCTCCTTTCCTGCATCTGTTGGGGTTGTTCTCACCATCTCCCAGACCTGGGTGGGAAGCAGCTACAGGAGCTCTCCTTGGCCTTGATCTTGCCAGGCCTGTGGGGAAGGGATAAAGAGGGGAGCAGCAGACTGAGCCATTGTTCATAAGTGGAGTAGGAGGGAGTGTAACCCCTTCCCTGCCCCCCCAGCTGCTGGGTTCTTTCTGCTCTCTCCTCCCCGCCACTGAGAATCGTGCCACTGCTCCCTCCAGCTCCTCCTGCCCCCCAAAACTCAGCTCCTGATGGGAGGTGACAGAGCTCCACCTGCCTCTTGCACCAGCCCTGAATGGTTCCTCTTCCCAATGAGGCAGGGAAGTAAGGAAAGCAGCCAATCAGAGGGAATTTCTCCTCTTCTCCAGGCCCAGCTGAAATTCCAAGAGGGAGAGTGTAGACAGACTGGCTCCAGCCCCAGCCCCAGCCAAAATCAAGTAACTCAGGAAAAGTTGGCAGCATTTATTATGGACCCTGTGATGGGGTATACCAGCCCCTCCTACCACAGGACGAGCCCTCAGCTTCCTCAGGGGGCAGACAGGACCCGCCTCCCCATCATGCACACTGCACCCACCCTGCAGGAGGTGGGGATTAAAAGCCCAGCCCCAGAGTGGGAGAAGGAGAGAGATTCACTCTCAGAAGGGAAACACCCCTATTACACCCCTAGGGGCTTCAGGACTGCCTCCTGCTCAGCCTGGGTGGGTTGGTGGGCCCTACCACACCAGAGAAACTCTCGAACAGTGGCGTGATAGGCAGCCAGAGGCAAAGCACAACACTTCAGGGCCTACATGGGATGGGAGTTGTATCAACACCACCACTCCTTTCAGGAGAACCATAGGCACCATCTGTCACAGACCCCCATTTGGCTCTTGGGTGATCAGGACTTGGAGCAACACTCCTATAAGGCACTATAAGGAGCGGATGAGTTTCTCTGACTATTTCAGAGAAACAATAGCTCCTGGCTAGCCCACCCCCTAAGGAGCCAATGCACAGTCGTTCCTCACTGAACATCTGCTAGAGTTCTGTTCAGCCATGTTTTAAATGCCTCCCGTGGTTGGACTCCATCCCTGCCCATTGGGGATTTAATTTCTCAGCCCACCAGAGCTCAGTATCAGGAATATTTCAGTAGACAGAGCAGACAGAGAGAAGCAGGAGGGAAAGAGGTTGCCTATTTTCTAGTGCCAAGAATACCCCAAGAGGCCAGAAAAAGGAATTGTAGGGAAGCCAGTCTTCTTCCTTCTGTGTCTTAGGCAGTGACAGCTCGATAGAATACGTGGTTGTCACTTAGCAGGTGTGAATCATCTAGCCAAGCTGCAATACTCATATTTAGTTGTTTTAAACTGTCTTCATACATCAGACTTTATCACCCCTTAATCAGCTTTACTGCTGCAATCTTTCATTAGAAGGATTTATGTCCTCCAAAATTGGTTGCTTCTGCCATTTATTTCAGGGCTCCCAATCTATCAGGATGACGGCTGATGATGTCTTTATTATTTATTTGTTTGTTTGTTTTTAATTAATTTTTCCAAATACAAAAAGTGTACCAAAATACCAGAGTCATCCTAATACATAAAATAAATACAGATGGTTAGGATAAAGGGAAGGTAGGGGATGCCACATATCTATCTTCTGGGTCTATGTTAATTATGGCCCTCTGAAAAGTCAGCCTAAATTGCTTTGAATTTTTGAGGCATTCCATTCATGAACAATGCAAATCATTCATTGACTACTAGGTGAGTTACTGAGCCAGGCATCAAAATTAAGTACTGATCGACTTTTCCATTTTTGCAGGATGAATCTTTTAGCAACGCAAGTTGCATGTGAGAATTGTGCTGCCTTTTTACCAGGTAATCTTCAGCTACCAGGAATATATCCAAGAATGAAGCTTAAGTGGTATGGCTCCATCTTGGCATCCAATATCAAACTGGTGCTTTGAACCACATCAGACCAGAAATTCTTGTTACATGGGCAATCCCCAAACTCATGAGCTAATGCAGCACCAGGGGAGAGTTACATTTCCAGCAGCAGTCAGCATTTATGATATTCATTACCATTAGCCTATATGGGGACCAGTTTACTCAAAAAACAAAAAAAGGTCTTTTGATGATTTTGATGACTAAGCAATAATCTCAGGTCTATAGCTCTTTTTTGTGAACATTACATGCAATTGCATCCCACTGGGTCAGAGAGAGTTGTGTATCCAAAATGCTATTCCAAGCAAATCTCACATTTTCAGTCTTTGGCAGAGTTTTTTGAGCCAGAAAATGATAAAAGGATACTGCTAGCTGAGTAAATCCAGGAAGTTTCCTCCAAAGTAATTAAAGTTCTGGAAGTTCCAGAGCTATCAATGCATGCAATCCTAATACATTTGCAAGTAAATGCTTTAACTGGAGTTATTTCCATGCTCCAGAGCAGAGCAAGCCAAATTGTTAGTGAAGATCTACAAATGGTTTAAATTTATCATTGTCAGGTAGCTGTGACTCGGTCATAATTCCTCAGTGAATCCAATCGCTCCACATCAAGCTTTTGACACCAATTTGAAGGCTAAGATTGCTCTGTAGCACTGCCTCTACATGAAACAATGAGTGGAAGCAAAACTTTCTAGCCGAGTGTGACCAAGCTTGCCTCACAGCCATTATTGTGGGTGCTCCAGAGCAAACGCATCTATAACTTGATCCTACAATGCCTGAAAAGAGGAGCAGGCATACCAGTTCTCTTTGGCTATGTCTACACTAGAAAAGTTAAGTCGACTTTTGTTAAGTCGACTTTAATAAGTTCGACTTTAAGTCAACTTAAAATCGACCTTATTAAAGTCAACTTAACAAAGCGGCAACACTTTAAGTCGACTTAGTCCACTGTGTTAAGTCGACCTAACTGCCCTTAGGTCGACTTAACAAAGTAGTCTTATGCATCCACACTGGGCTTAGGTCGACCTAAGGAGGCTTAAGTCGACCTAATGAGTGCTAGTTATAAAGTTGACTTAAGCTTTCATTAAGTCAATTTAAGGAATTTCTTAAATTGACTTAATGAAAGCCTAGTGTGGACATGGCTTAATTTAAGTCAATTTAAGCCTCCTTAAGTCGACTTAAATTGCCAGTGTAGACATAGCCTTTCAGTCTGAATCAAAGGTGGTGTGTAGATAATCATAGCTAACAGCCATAAAGATGCCTGGCTTAACAAAAAGGAGATATACTTTTCCAAGTTGGGAAAACAAAATCGTCCCAAAGAAAGGGGGAGCGGTAATTTGTTCAGAGCCAATTTGGGTTTCTTACCTACTTCACAAAGGAATGCTCTCAAAATATTATTGAATGAATTAAAATAAATGCGAGGAATAGAAATAAAGAGACAACTTCAGGACATACACAATTTTGGGAAGGACATTCATTTTTCATATATTAATTTACCCCACAAACTAAGGGTCAGCGAACTCTCTCTCCCCACATCATTAGTTACTTGGGCAATAATAGGTTCTGTTGATAAGGGATGCCCTGAATATTTTTGGGAATCACTATTCTTAAATATTTCATATAAGAGGGTTGTCAGTCACTGAAAGTCCCAATTTGAGAAAAGGCGTTTGCGGGCATATCTTTTAATACTCAAGATTTCTGATTTACCCTATATAGCCTGAGAGGAGTCCAAGCCTATTAACGGTGGTAAGAAGGTTAGGAATGATAACCTTGGGCTTAAATACAAATACAAGAGTGTTATCCATATACAGCATAATTTTGTGTTTTGTTTGGCCTGCCCTGTACCATAAATAGGTTGAGGTGGCAATGGCTAATATTTCTAGGGCTGAATCAGACAGAAGAGGAGAAAGAGGGCCTCATACCTCTCTGCAATGGGAATGGGGCATAAATAATACCATTGGTAACTGCGCTGGAAGTTGGGTTAGGGTATAAAAGGATAATCCAAGCAATACGTTTACCAAATCCAAATTTTCCTAACACATGAACACAAGCTAGGCAGTCAAAGGCCTGTTTGGCATCTAAACAAATGGCAGCAAAGGGTTCTTTAGACTCTCTCTCAAAGTGGCAATAATACATTGATCAATAATACATTGACACAGATGATCTGTGCCACATCTCTTATAAAGGAAGCTTACCTGATGTATGTGTATAATAAGAGAGAACTTTGAGTAAAGAAATTGTCCTGTAATTACTCCATAGTACAAGATCTTTCACAAGTTTAGGAATAACTGAAATTACAGCTTCTCTTACAGTAGGTTCCTTCTTAGCCTCAGTGAACACAGTCAATAACCTACTTGTTAAAGTTTCAGAGAACTTTTTGTAAAATTCAGTTGGGAACCCATCTGCATCTGGAGTCTTTCCAACGTTCATTTCTTTTATAGCCTAACTCAGTTCTGCAATTTCTAGAGGGGCATCTAAAAGTTGCTTCTGAGAGTCAGCAATCTGTACCAGAGACAATCCACTAAAAGTGTTATCAAAGGCATCTTTACTAATTACCTCTTCAGCTAAATATAGTTTTGAATAAATCTGTTGAAACTGTTTATTAATATCTGACTAGATTGTATGTAATTTATTGCTACTATCGCAAATAGCAGCAATCTTATTTCTGTTAGCCTTTTGCTTAAGTCTGTATGCCAACAACTTGCCAACTCTCTCACCAGAATCCCTTTAGTTTTGCTTCAAACAAAATAAAACCAACTCCTCTTTATGGGGACAGAAGTTTGCTGATTTCATCTCTTAGATTTAAGAGAATTTGGAGTTTCTCTAGAGTGGAGGCAGAAGTATAGTCTACATCCAAAGCATTAATGTCCTTCACAAGGGGATCAATTCTGTGTTCTCTCTATTTCTTTTTAAAGGTAGCGTAAGAGATGATATGGCCTCTGATGAAGGCATAATGGCTCCCTGAAGTGTGGCCGCTGATGAAGTGGTGGGGGCATTTGTTTTAAAAGAAGTTCTAACTGCTGCTGAATAGAGTTAACAAATCATGTTTCAAACAACAGAGGGGTATTTAATCTCCACATTTTACTTGGAGATTCATACCACACAGGCCTAAAAGACATATGTATAGGAGTATGGTCAGATATAATAGTAGTAACAATGCCACAGTCAGCGACAGAATTGATCACATCTTGTGATACAAAGAACATGTTGAATGAGCTGAAGGGGAAAAAATAGTCTCTGGCCATAGGATTACATAGTCTCCACACATCGAGTAAGCCTAGATCAACCACGTATGTATGAAGTACCTAAGGAGTATTTGTGTTTTTATGGAGATAGAGAAGATTTTTCCAGAACTAGGCGTAGAGCTAACTTAACATCTCCATCTATAATAACAGGAGGGTGGCCTTTGTCATTTATACTCAGAAAAAGTTATGAAAAAAATTGGGATCATCCTGGTTTGGCCCATAGAGATTGGCCAAGATGATATAGGATTGCCAGGTTCAACTTTGAGAATAATAAATCTGCCCTCACTGTCAGACCTTGTGCTCAGAATATTAACATTCCATTTTATATTACATTCCACGTTGTATTAACAGAGCAATATCCCTTCCTTTACAATTAAAGCAACTAAAAATTGAGAGGACTACCCAGTCTCTATTCAGTTTCTAGCTTCAAGTTGTGCCAGATGTGTCAAAAACAGATATATTTTTACTTTTAATGGGGCTATTAAAACACTTTATATTCCAGGAGACACATTTAATTATCAGAGCCACCACTGATAAAATATACCAGATAAAATATAAAGTCGCTTTGTGAATAAATGAGAAATTGCAGATTTCCATGAGCAGCATACAGTTCTTGCATAGCTAAGCTAAATGAGTTATATAATACAGGGGTAGCATGTCATTTTACAGCATGAGCAGATAATAGGCTGGGGGGAGGAAGAAAGAGAATTAAATAAGTGGAAAAACAAAACAGAGAAGATAGCGGGGAGAGAAATACACATTAGTACCATACAATCAAAAAGATCTGTTTAAACAGTTAAAAAATATACCCTTGAAACCCAGAGTGTTTGGTTGGATCAGGTGAAACATTGGAGCCCCTGGTTCCCCAAACATGACAAATATATTAATCACCTATTACCTGTAAAACCTTGATACAGTAGTCCATAAGGAAGTAACATCTAATAAAGCAATTACATATATCTAAAACTACTAATCAAATGGTAGATTTTTAAACTGATGTGCTTTTCCTGTGAGTTAAGACAATAGGATGTGAATTGGTGACAACGCTTTAATGCTTCGAACCCAATGAGGGAAGAAAAAAGAAAAGAAACAAACATACCACTATCAACTAGCGTCCGTCAGCCTGTTCAGAGCACCCATATTAGATCTCAGAGAACAATACATAAATTGCACCCAGTTGAATCATTCCATAGATGTCTCCTTTTGGGAGGGAGGAGTTTCCAGATTTTTTAGATATTTTTCTTTTTCCTGAGGGGAACTGAATCATACCGTCTTCTTGCCATTCTTAATATGGACCATTGCCGGGTATTTAATAAAAATTCTTCAAGTCTATCTTGGTCAATTGTTTGGCTTGGTTAATAGCTGCTCTCATTGCAACTATATCAGGGGCATGATCTTGAAAGAGCAGTATTTTAATTGCTGGTGCTCCGCATAACAGCATAGTCTCCTTGGTGGGAAACTTCATTAACTTCACCGTCACTGCTCTAAGCCAGTGGTTTTCAAACTAGTTTTCTCGGGACCCAGTTGAAAAATATCATTTATGCCCATGACCCAATGATTACATCTTTGAGCAATTAATTCGTCTTTTGGTAGTGGCAGTAGGGGGAGCCATGACCCAGTAGTTGGTCCCAATCCATGGTTTGAAAACCACTGCTCTAAGCCAACTTCCTGGACCTGGCTTGGGGTCCCATTCGACATCCAAACAAAAATCTACTGGCAGTTCCAAGAACTTAGTAGCAGTTTAGGGACAAATACAGAAGGTTTACTTTTCTCTGTTCCCTCAGGCACACCACAATCCTGATTTTACATCATTATGATCAGCTTTCTAGATCAATCAGTTTGGGCTTAAGAATCTTGATATCATTACTGTTCTTCATAACCTGTAATTTATTCTCTTAGAAATCCTCTTCCAGCTCAGAAATGTAAACAAGGACTCTAGAGGCACTTTTAAAGACTAACACGTTTATTTATCACATGAGCGTCTGTGGAAGAAAATCCGCACTTCATCAGATGCTTACAGATGAATGGGAGGAAAATATTTATATATTATTTTCCTCCGATTCATCTGTAAGTGTCTGACAAAGTGGGATTTTCTCCCACAAAAGCTCATGTGATAAAGAAATGTGTTAGTCTTTAAAAGTGCAACTAGACTCCTTGTTTGTTTTGCTAAACTAAACTGACAAGGCTACACCTTTGGAACTAAGAAATGTTGTGTTCTGCTTCTCCCAGATAGTGCTGGACTTGGTGCTCTGTAGGGAGAAAACTAGTTTTAATTTCAACACTATCTACAGCCGTTGGTTGTAGTACAGCCAACAGCTGGGTTCCATCAGGCTCACGCACCATTGTGTTTAAAGGAGAGGTGAGGGCAGATCTTGTCTCTTTTTTCAGTGCTTTCAGAGTCGGAGAGGATGACAGAATTAGAGGGCATCTTGGAGATTTCAGTAGTCAGGCATAGTATTTACCAGTATGTAGTGGTAACTGCTATGGGGAAGAGATTGGGCCCTAGTGGAAATTCTGGGGGCTTTATCAAGTTCATTTGGCTCTATCACTATGCTGAAGTTGTGGCTTAATAATGGGAAAACCTTTTGTAATGGGGTTCCTAGCCATGTGACAGGGTCCAGGGAGAGCATAGCTATGCAGCCATAATTATTCCACTGTAGTGATGCCAGTCAATTTCCTTGCACAGACAAGCCCTAAAGGATAAAAGCAAATAGCCCAGGTTTTTTGCTGTGGGTTTCGGCTCACCTCGTGTCACCATTATATGTGTGATAAAAGTCCTCCTGCTGAGACCAGGTGCTCTGACAAAAGCATTTGTGCAGGGGGAGGTAAAGGACAGATCTTGAGTTGTTAATGTCAATTTGTTGTGCTGCAAATGTACACACGGCCCTTACAGACTCATAATGATACCACAGCACAGTTCTGAATCTCCTCCGATTCGTGGTGGCGCAGGGCAGAGCAGGTGCAGCAGCAGCAGGGACTCCATGGATCAGATTTGGAAAAGGGTCGGGGGGGAAGCGGATGTATGTGTGGTGTCAGTACATCACATCCAGTCTCCCTGCACTGCTCCTGACAGTAGCTCTGAGCCAACACAATGATCAACAACCACGGGCAGGATCCGTGAATGCCAGGTCCCTGGCGCCGAACTAGGTCAAAGACTGAATTGCTGTTTCAGTCACCTACACAGAGCAGCCCCTTGAGGTCCAGGCAGAGGTCCATGTAGAGCAGCAGGAACGAGGGAAGGGAGCTCACATACTAACCGTCATGAATTCATGCTGGTCCTTTGCAGAAAAAAGCTTGTCCAGGAGTCTAACTCACTTCAGTAAACTGAACTATCTTGATTTTTCAGTGCACCCTGTTAAGATCATCCAAGCATACTCAGCTTGGAGGCTATTCCAGGGTCCTCTGAATGCTCAGGGCTCACTCAGTGTGATCCCACCATATGACATCGCACTGGCGCCTTCTGATACTGCATCGCAAGGCAGACCCAATGTCGCAGTGCAGGAAGGCATATGTTGCCATGCAGGACAAGTGCTTACACAGGAACATAGGACTGAAAGGGACTCCCTGGGTCATGAAATCTAGTTCTGCTGATGTCACAGACAACCCCATTTTATAATCCCATTCATAAATTTATCAAACTTCATCAATGCTTCATGATGGCAGCTTTAAACTGGAGATCCTTTTAATAATAGTCACTTAATCTATCTATCGTTCCATCTAATGATCTGTCTGTAATGAACCCATCACTGTTATTCCTTGGCTTTCATCAAACACTTTACATTTTCAGACAACAGAGTCCTGTGGCACTTTTAAAGACTAACAGATTTATTTATCGCATGAGCTTTCGTGGGAGAAAATCCCACTTTGTCAGACGTCAGCTCATTTACATCTAATTAATCCCTGTGTGCCAGCAGTCTCCTTGCACAGACTACCTCAGGACACGTGTTAACATCTGTGTCCCCCAGATTAGCTGTGACCATCTTGGCCTGAGCATACTTCAGGAAAGTCCATGTTCAGATCAAAAGCCAAACTTCGTGAGTCAGGCCCGCCTCTAACCCAAGCAAAGAAAAACTCAGCTCAGCCACCAGAAGACTCCAGATGTTGCTTGAGGGTAGTATTTGTTTTGCCACCTTGACATCTGTCAGCTTGTTCACACTCCTGGGCGTATGTACTTTGTCCAGGTGTCCAGTGTGAGGCGACCTTTGAGCACATGTCTGACTGACAATCATTGTGATTCTAGGACAAGCCGGTACTGTCTGAGGAGGGTTTCAGCCATTGCACACAGCACTATTTGACCCTCTCTAACCATTCGTTCCTTCTATGCGAAAGCAAGTCTCTTTTAATTCCATTTTGATGAAAGATGTGGAGCAGAGAGCGGCTGGAAAACAGAAGCTACTTTCTCATATCATAGTGTAGCTGGCTGACAGCCGCCTTCTGTTCTCTTTCCCCTCCTCCACCTGAAGAAACAGCCAAAGGACACACTGCTGCCTGAACTAGGCTGAAAGAAAAGTTTGACATCTATGTTTGTGAAGTTGTGCATGGCAAGCAGCCCTGTTCATATAATATCTTCTCTCACATTCCAGAGGGGTAGCCGTGTCAGTCGACTCTAGTTCAGCAAAACAAACAAGGAGTACTTTGGCACTTTTAAAGACATTAAATAAATGTGTTAATCTTTAAAAGTGCCACAGGATTCCTTGTTTGTCTTCTCTCAGATTTCCTTAATACTTGGATAGGTCTGCTCTGGTCAGTTACTAGAGAGCATCGGCAGGCTTTCTAGTAAAGTGATTAATACAGGGCCTGATAGTCAACTCTCTCACACCACTTTTTATGCCATTTTGGAATTATACCGACACAGAACTAGTGTCATGAAGCCAAGGAGCTGATCTGTATTCTTGAGTGACAGCACATTAGGTAGTCATTTTATAAAAGTACAGTACTAACAGCAATCCACCCTTGTGGAGCAGTCAGAGGATTTAATAGGGATGAAACTGATATAAAGATTATTCCTAAAAAATACAGAATTTAATAGAAAATTATTTCCTTTCCATAGGGTGTTTCTTTTAACTGGTCTTTAGAACACCATAGTAGGCATATAACGCTCTATTTAATCTGACAGGATGGCTCAGAAATCTATAGAGAGGACCATCAATATTTTCTTACTCTAGGACTTTTCTTTAAGGGCAGAGTACAATAGTGTTAGTCCACATACAGAACTAGTTCAGGGGAACCTGAGGTACTGAGCACAGCATCGTGGGATGACAGTATTCTGGTACTGAAATGGGCTCATTTTTCACATGCTACCGGGACTAGGAAAATTCAGATGTAGGATCCATAACTAATTTCATGCTTTGGTTGCAAACCCAGATTCCCTCTGCAGTAGCTATGTCCCATGTGTGGCTAAGAACTGTAGGGCTATGTCTACACTTGCAAGTTAGTTCGAATTAAGGAAGCTTAATCCGAACTAATTTAAGCCTTGGCCACACTAGGCTTTCATTAAGGGCTTCCTTAATTCTAACTAATAAATTTGATTGCTTAATTTGAATTAACAGCTAATTCGATCCGTTAATTCGAACTAAGTCAAATGTGGCCATATTAGCTCAAACTAACTGCTTAATTTGAACTAATCAGCAGATTGACCTTCCTGCAACTGACTAATTCGACCTAAGCAATTGCCCTGCATGGCCATGGCTAGTTCGAACTAGCATTCTAGTGAGGCCATGCTAGTTCGAATTAAGTTTATTTGAACTAACTAATTAACTAATTCGAACTAGCTTTTATAAGTGTAGACATAGCCTAGGAGAACACAGGGACTACAGAGCAAAACTCTGTCACTGAGTCTCCCAAGCAAACCAGTCCTTCGTGTTGTATGACCAAGAAGAGCAGCCTTCAAACTCAAGAAGAACAGACGCATTTACTGCACAACAATCTGTCTGTCTATCTAGTTACTTACGAGGTCCCTATTATTATAATCTCTGAATGCCTCCCAAGTATTTAAAAATAGAATGAACACTCATCTCTCCCCCTTTCCAGTCTGTAGCAGAAATAGTTTGAGGAGTGTATAGTTCTATTGCTGCTAGGAAGAGAGAAATGAAATTGTAGTGTTTGCAGAGCAGCTTTTCCAGCTTTCTTCAGGCTGCAAATGCTGGCAGCTTCACTGATACCTCTCTGAAGAATATGCTTTCCAAAGGATGGTGGTTTAGCTCAATCTTGCATCTTCTGAGCCTGCTGAAGTGGGATTGTGCCCACAAAAGCTTATGTGATAAATCTGTTAGTCTTTAAAAGTGCCACAGGACTCCTTGTTTGCTTTAATAAGGAGAGTGGTGCCGATACACTAGTAAATGCCTGTCCCCCATGTGATGCTGTCTGGCACATGAGTGACCCTTTATAATATTACAGATGCCAATATTACAGAATTGCAACATGTATCATATAGGCTATGCCATGCAAGGTGTCGATGGAAAAGTCATAATTTGCTAAGATTGATAAGCACATTTATATGCCTGTATCAGTTTTGTATCATAAGTGCTAAATATGTCTGGTATATTTGTATTTCAAACTTGTGCTGTGTTTCTGGGGTGACATGCTAGAGCACTAAGCTCACTTAATGGCCCATCAAGGGAACTCAGATGTACAATGTATCCAGTGAAAGAACCCAGGGGATGCACCTTATGAGTCACCAAGACATGTCAGAACCTGATTCTGAGGCTTTTCCATGCCATATGTTGTGTCACTTTGTTTGGGACAAGCCACATGACAAAGGGACATAAAAGGCAACTGCACCTCCCCATCTTGTCTTCATTTCTGCTTCCTAGCTCTGGATCAACTCTTCTGCTACAACTGAGGCTGTAAACCAGTGGTTTTCAAACCATGGGTCAGGACACAGAACTGGGTCGCAGACCTTCAGGTACTGGGTTGCGGCATCCCCTGATGCTGCTGCCGAAAGATTGGAAAGCATTGCTCAGAGGTGTAATTGTTCGCTCATGGGCATAAAGGATTTTTTTCAACTGGGTCCTGAGGAAAAAAGTTTGAAAGCCACTGCTGTTAACAAGTACTGGATGTACACCAGGGGAACTGTACATGCCTGCAAATGCCACAGTTCTGCGGAGAATCCGATAAATATGGAATTTGAAGTCATTTGTATGTATCTGATTGCTGCGATCATTTAACATCTCTCTGTTTATTCATTTCTTTCCTTATAATAAGCCTTCAGTTTAGTTACTAAAAGATTGGCTGGCAGTGTGGTATTTTGAGTAAGATCCAAATTTATATTGATCTGGTAATGAGGCTGACCCTGTGGGGATCATCAGGAGAATATTTATGGTAAAGGGAATAGAGTTTTAATAACTTCTCTCTTTACTGGACCTAGTTGCTAATTGGGGGCTGGAGACTGAAATGCAATAAAAGCGGCTGTGTATTTCTTGGTTTAGCTTCTTGATAATCAGTATGGGGGAGCAGAAGTGCTGTTTGTGACTGTTTGGTGAATCTAATTGCAGTGTTAGCTACCAATTTGGGAGAATCTGCTCTCCTTTTGCAGCCTGCCCTGACCTTGTTTTCAGGGGGCTATCCTAGGTACAGACCGGTCACACCTCAATCTTTTGTGCATCAGTCCCTAAAGGCAGGAAGTCTGGGAAGAACTGAAACTGTTAGGAAATGGCTTTCTACACAGAAGACAAAGTGAGATGGCTCAACAGATTATATGGTTCCGAGAAGGAGTGGAGTTTTCTAGAGGTTAAAGCAGGGGACTGGTGGTCAGGATGCTAGTGTTATATTCTTATCTCTGACACTGACTCACTACATGGGCTTGAGAAACCCACTCCCTTCTCTGTGCCTTAGTTTCCCCACCTGTGATTTAGGAATATTAATACTTCCTGCCTCCATAGAGAAGTTTAACTCGTTATTTGTAAGGCAATTTTATAAATCCTTGCATAAAAGAGGCTGTGGGATGCGGGCATGCAATGTTCTCTGTAATGCTATTAATTAGTAATACTTAATGACTCTAGTCCATGTAGATAGTGTCTGTAAGTTATTAACATCAAATGGCTCTTCAGGGGCCTAAATGGACTGAGTTGGTGAGTTTTCAGTCTAACTGCTAGTGACAAGGTGTCCACAGCACAGAATCACCCCCTTCACCTGGGACCTTTCTTGATGGTCTTAGCTGAGACCAAGGACTAAATGGGCCCTGGAGACTGAACTTAGATTGAATCACATTGGTTGGCAAATAGGAGAAAACTTGCCCTGCAGCTGCCTGTGTTGGACGTGTTCTGTGGACAAGCGGAGATCCAGTCTCTGAAATTTGTCTAGGGTTCTCCACTGGCCTTTCTGTCACTTTGATGCGCTTCCCCCACCTTCCCAAGATTTCAATAGGCTGGCACAAGTGATGCTCAACTTGCACTGACCCTCAAACACTCTGCTGTCTCGGCGACTCCACCGACGGTATGGCCCAAAGAAGGGGATGATTAGGAAAGGGTAAGCTACCCTGAGCCCTAAAGAAGGCCTCAAAAGTGTCATGTGAAATGTGTTTCAGCAACCTAGGGAAGCCAGGCCAGCAGCTTGCAGCAGCATGGCCCAGACACATGACACTTGGGAAGTTCAGAAATGGTGTTCAGCTCATTCCTTTAAATCACAGTCAGTAAACATTTCCCATCACTTCGGCTCTGTGATTTACCATTTCAGGCATCAATTATGTGACCATGGGTCTGCCTCCGAAGCTGGCACAGTGCCAAGCACAGCAAGGCATGCCAGAGAAAAATAAAGTGAATAACAAATAACTCACAGGATTACAATGTATACAAACACATGCAGGATTGGTCCATCCGTAGTTGGTAACCAAAGTGGTCACAGATGCAAACCTAGGCTCTGCGTGTCTCTCGTCTCTGACTGCCAGATGCTGGGAGTGCATGGCAGGGGATGGAGCACTTGACAATTGTCCAGTTCTGTTCTTTCTCCCTGAAGTATCTGGCGCCTGCCACTGTTGAAAGAAAGGATACTGAGCTAGAAGAACCACTGGTCTTGCCCAGTATGGCCATTCTCATGTTCTTACATGATAATAATTCACCCATCTTTAGTACCTCTCATTTGAAGATCTTTAAGCTCTTTATACTGTCATAATATCCCTGGCTATGTCTACACTTGTAAATTTAGGTCAACTTTAGCTAACTCGACTTAGTTAAGTCGACTTAGCATATCTACACTTAAATTTAAAGTCGACTTAGGGGGAAACTTACAAAGTCAACCTAGAGCGTCCACACTGGACACCTAGGTCGACTTCTAGGGGCTAGGGGGCGGGGGGGTCACCCCTTGCCCAGTGCCAGGGGGCTCAGCCTTTGCCCCATTGTACATGGGTACAATGGGGCAAAGAGGGACAGGGACCCTGGCAGGGCATAGGGGCAGGGTGGGCAGGGCTCTGCCCTGCCCTGTGGGGGGGCATGCTAGGCTCCCCCTATGCCACCCCCCTGGCAGGGAGGGCAGTGGGGGAGTCCTGGAGTAACCCTAAGTCAACTTAGGGCTACTCCAGGTCTACACCGGCATCAACTTAAGCCTAAAGTCGAACTAAAAGGAGGTTTTATAAAGTCAACTTAATTTTAATTAAGTCGACTTTATTTTCCTTAAGTCGACTTAAGCAGCTTGCTTAAGTAACTTAAGGAAAGTGTAGTGTAGACACAGAGTTAATTAAGTCGACTTAAGCAAGTTTAAATTGACTTAATTTACAAGTGTAGATGCCCCCCCTGTGAGCAAGGTCAGAATTTTCATCCCCGTTTCACAGATGAGGTAACTGAGGCACTGACAGTCACAAAGCCAATCAGTGGGAGAGCCATGAACAAAACCCAGGAGTGCTAACTGTCAGCCCTGTGCTCTAATAACTAGAAATGCTACCCCTGCCCCAATGACACACTAGAATCAAGAGTCTTGACACATGCGCCTCCTGCTCTAACCAACAGACAATACCCCCTTCCCTAAGCAAGAAATAGAGTGTATGAGTGTTGACTCCACAGCCTCCTGCTCTAACCACTAGGCACACAGCTTAAACCTGTTTTGTGTGTGACAAAGAGATATTCAGGTCAAAGGTGAAGAATGTCACTCATTAAATAGGCAGAGTTCAGAGCAAGGATAAGAAAACCCTGAGAAATTTGGCTTCTGATCAGACATCCCAGTAGAACTAGACTCTTTCTGTTTCAGTCCAGTAGATGGACTCCCAGAACATTAAGTTCTTCTTAAGTGGCTCCTTCCTAGAGAGGAAGGACTGTCCACTGGTTTGGGCACTAGCAGAAAATTTAGGAGACTTTGGTACATGTCCCTTTTCTGCCAGAGACGTCCTCTGTGATCTTGAGCAAATCACAGTCTCTCTGTGCCTCAGTTCCCCATCTGTAAAACGGGGATAATAGCTCTGTCCTACCTCACAGAGTGTTGTGAAGGTTCTGATACTAGGCTAATCGGATGTCAGATCATTACTTGAGATTGAAATTGCTTGTGAAACTGCCTCTCTCCTGTTAATGAATTCCCTGGTCACAAGGCAATTACAGCATTTATACAGGACAATAGGCTTCTTCTGAACCATTTGCTGGGGAAACATCTGACCATTTCCTGACATCTCTACAACAGGGAAGGCACACCTGGCTCTTCTGGCCAGCAGCATAATTTGTGATGATTGTATCTCAATTTGTAGCTGAAATCTGTATAATCTGTAGAACATAATCTGGGGAATGGCATTTATGAGGCTCAGTCTGGATTGATGAGACTTGAGCGCAGTTGGTTCAACTGGACTGAGATTTCTGATTTAAGCTGAGAGGGGAGCAAGTGTAGAGAGGCCAGGGTACCTACAGATGCTCAGTGCACCTGGTGTGCCCCACAGAAAGGCCTGCTTACTAATGAATGAGCACAGTGCCAAGCACTGGGTATGTGCACTGAGCAAACGTCTGGCCGCACATACTGATTTGTCAGCTTTTAGTTCCCTGGGTGTTTTCGCTTTGTAAATGTCATTTTGGCTGTAAATTCCATTATGTCTTTCTATGAAGGTATCTTCAGTAATTCATGTTCCCAGAACAGCGGGGGCTTGTAGGCTCATGCTGGGAGCTAGAATAACTCATTGCCCTTCTGTGGCATCATCCAGCCAAGGATCTCAAAGCTTTTTGCACAGCTGATCTCTTCACACTGCACAAGTCAGGTTACCTGTGGGGATCCTTCTGCTACTCCAGGCTACCTCAGCTCATTCAACTGTTCAGCCCTTGCTAAGAGTCAGTCAGCTGGTGCTCGCTCAAGCTGCTGCAGCCCAGGGTGTGATCACTGAGGGAGGCTGTGCAAATCTCTGCAAAAGGAACTCCCAAGCTGCATCCTCCATCAGAACCTCTAGGAGCAGGTGAAGGATACACTCTGCAGTCCCTGTCCCTGCCAGCCACTCCAGCAGCCTATGAGGAAGGTTAGGGTTAGGGGCTGCTGACTTGAAGGCCTGTATCTATTACAGACTGGAGCTTGAACAGCTGCTAAAGGAAGCGAACTAAGTCCTGCTCCATGCTGCAAACCTATGTAAGTATACGTCCATACCCCAGAGAGACACACACTGTCATACCGACACTGGTCTCAGTGTAGACAGTGCTATGTTGATGGGAAGGCTTCTCCCGTCGACATAGCAACTGCCTCTCAGGGAAGTGATGGAGTACCTATGCCCAGGGGAGAAGCACACCCTTTGGCCTCAGAGGCATCTTCACTCAGTGCTACAGTGGCACAGTGCTGTAAGTGTAGACAAGCCTTAAGGATTTCTTCCACAACCTCCCCTGGGTTACTTGAAACCCCATTTGCCCCTCCAACCCGGAAACACCAACAAAGGGAGGCAGTCAGTCTGTGGAGAGGAGATCATCCACCCATTCCTTCTCTGACCCACCACCACTTCAACAGAGTATCTGTCCCTGCTCCCAGCCGTAGACTGGTAGACAAACTTCTTTCCACCACTCTACTCTTGCCATTTCAGGGAGCTCTGTAGTGGAACCTCTATGAGGCACCGAGGAAAGGAAAGCGTGCTGGGCCTAACTAACCCTCTCACGTCCCCTGGACCAGCAAGAAAACTGAGACACAGAGAAAGCAAGGTCATGTCCACGAGTTTTGTGGCTCCCATACTTGTGCTTAGTGGGCTAGACTGTGCTTAGTGTTAACAGTTCTCACACATTTCTCATGATATTTGGTGTTCTTGTTAAACCCTTAGCTGGTAACAGATTGCATGGAAATCTCAGCTTCTGGGCGTTTTGGGGGGAGGGTATGTGTGTTTTGGTGTTTTTTATTTTTTAAATATGATTTTTGCTTTGGTGGTTGCAGAAAAAAGCTGGAAGCCATGTCCCAAGTAGTGCTTAAAGGCTCAGAAACCAGAAAGCAAATGCAGCCTAACCCCCACCAATTGTTTGATAGGAAAGGATGGTCCAGTGACCCTACCTTAGCATTTGGGAGAAATAGGTTCAGTTTCTTTTTCAACTGCAGATTTCTTGTGCAAGTCCCTTACTTACTCTGTTCCCTGTCTGAACAATGGGAAGAATAGCACCGCCCTATATCACACGGCTATTGTGAGCATAATACCTAGTTCTCCTTAAGTGCATTTCATCAGTTGATTTTCAAGCACATTACAAAGGAGGGCAATATCATTAGCTTCATTTTACAGATGGAGAAACTGGGGCACAGAGTGGAGATGTGACTTGACCAAGGTCAACCAGCACACAGGAAGACTGTGACATGCTCAGATTCTATGCAAACAGGGACACCGTGACCTAAGTAGATGGAAATATATTATTTCATAATTTGAAGGAGGGAATGACTCCTGATTTTTTGAACAGGTGGGACTGGCAATGCAGCCTCTCCTGTGATATATGTGTCTACATAGATGGCTTTGCTGTTCCCAGCAAGTGGAGCTGATAGAGGATAGTTTACAGGAGAGCTACTCCTCCTGCCTTTGATTTGAGGAGCTGAATGGACAAAGGAGCAGATTTGGAAGTGGCATAGTGAATTACTGCACCCTTGAAGTTCCAGAAAATGACACTCTATCTATGTCTACGTTACATTGTAAACCAGAGTCTGGGGGACCCAGGCTTCTCAATTGTATTTCCAAGCCTGTGTTTTTCAGCATCCATGAGGCATTGTAAACTGCTTACAACTGGCAGACCTCGGTCTCAGAGCCATGCTACTGCATCCATACTACACCATGCGGACCTTCTTCCCTGCTGCAAAATGGCAGGGCTCGTTGGACCCAAGTCACAGAGGACTCTCTGACCCACCTCCCTAGCAGCCTCTGGCACCGGGTCCTGAGTGCTTGCTAAATGGAGTCGGTCAGATTGATTTGTGTGTGGACAGAAAAGAGGCTTGAGCTCAAACCTGAGTCAGAGGCCGGGCTCAGTATGCAGTGTAGACACACCCTGAATGGCTTTGCACCACGTATTGGGGAGTATATATGGGATGGTGTGAGGCTGCGGAGAGATGGGGCTGGGGCCGGCTGCAGTGCGGGGGGGTGAGCCCAGGCCCTAGCTCAGCAGGGAGCCTGCTCCAAGGGGCTCGGTCACCAGCCCTGCCCTCAAAGCGAGCTAGCCCTGACGGATTCCCCCCACCCTGCTAGCGGAGCGCGCGGCCGGGCTGCCCTGCCAGCTCGACCGAGCGAGACATTCCCGCGTCGCGCGCGAAGGCCCCGGTGTTCCAATCCGGACGCGCTCGCGCAGCCCTTCACCCTCGGCTTCCCTCCGCTTCTCCCCCGCCCGCTCTCGCCCCTTCTCCCGCCTCCCCTCTTAAGGTGGCCAAGCGGGATGCAAGCCCGCGCGGTGCCGCTGCGCAGCTCCCCCGCCCCTTCCGCAGGGTTGCCTTAAGAAAGCTCCCTTCGCACAGCCGCGAGCGGAGCGGCTTCCCAGAGCTGCCTATAAAAGGGCTGGAGCCTGCTAGCGACGGGCTGAGTAGGGACTGCGCGAACCGGTGGGGAGCTCCAGCTGTCAGGGCACCTGCCGGCCGGCTCCTAGGAGAAAGGCGGGGCGAGCCTGGCCTGACCCGTTTCCTCTCCATGCGGTGGCTGCCGGCGGACACTTTCGGGAGCCGCAGGCTCAGCCAGGCAGCGCAGCTCGCCAGGTAAGGGCGGCGAGCTCGGGTCCCTTCCTGGGCGAAGGTGGGGATGAGGGCAGCGGAGATGACCTTGCCGTCCCCCGCCTGCGCAGCCGTCGGTTCAGTAACAACGCGTGGAGCAGAGCTCTGGATCTGGAGCGCCCAAACTTCAGCGGAGCTGGGACCCCGGGTCCGGCTGTGCATGTTGGGAGTGAGCCCCTCTCTGCAACTGGCCAAAGTGCGGATCGGATCGGTACAGCCCCCCACGTGCGGGCTCCTCAGCATCCAGATGGGAAATTTTCCAGCTTGGATCTAGCTGTCGCCCCAGCATCCAAGGATGCAAATCGTGTTATCAGAATTCACCAGCTCAGCCTCCCAACCCCGGCCTTAGGGGGTTATTCCTGCTTTACAGCTGGAGAAACCAAGGTGAAATGACTCGCCCAAGGGTGCATGGCAAATCTTTGGCAGAGGTGGGCATGGGACCCAGGTGTCCTTTCTTCCTGTCTTCTCTTTTAACTGCTAAGCAACACTCCCTCCCCTGCTCAGTTTGAGGGCAGTTACAGCCCCTGACCATGATGGTCGGATGATGCAGTGGGTCCGAACTGCATCAGACCCCAGGTCAATTGACTCACTGAACATGGGCTGCAGGGCTAAAAATATCAGAGTGGGTGTTTGTGCTCAGGCTGGAGCCTGGCCTCTGAGACCCATAGCTGGGTTTCAGACCAGGAATATCTACACTACTGTTTTTACCCATGTAACCCAAGCCTCATGAGCCGGAATCAATTAACCCAGGGTCTGACACTCAGTGCCGTGAGTCTTTTATTGCAATGTAGATATACCCAGAGGAACCCCAGACATTGCAAATGCCAGATTCCTTCATATTGGGCCCAAATTCTTATTTGAACAAGACCAGGATGAGACAAAGGGCCTTGGAAGTGGGAGAAGGGGCATAGGGAGGTGTTAACAAAAATATCTAGCCCTTTTCACTTCTGCTCTTAAACAGGTGTTTCCCTGCAGGGAGCAAATTTTCTTGTTCCCAGGAGCAATTTTGGTTGGGATGGGGCCTCCCACCCAAGTGAGGATGGAAAGCGCATGGCTGGCAAGGCTAAGTGGGAGAATCACTCTATCTAACCAGGAAGCCGGGGGAGGTGGGAAAGCAGTGTTAACAGGAAATGTATTAGAATCGACGGAGGGAATCCCCAGGGTGGTGCAAATTTGGGAAGAGGCAGCTGTTCCCCGTGATGCTCCCTGGAAGGGGCTAGTCTGAGCACAGGGGGAAGCAGGGGCTGATACCAAGCACATATGCAGCACAGCAGTAGTGATTGGGACCATGCATATCATTGGCAGTATGGAGCTTGCACAGCTTACAAATGAGTGAGAGGGAATGATGCAGCTTCTGGAGGCACTTCCTGCCCTGTGGCAAGATAGTGGCTTCTGCATGTGGGCAGGAATACTGCAGCTTCCTGCGCTAGCCCGTCTCTATGTCCACTTAGGTTCAAAGCTTGTTTTGTTATAATGTGAAAAACAGCTTGGGAGTCCTCTGCCTCCTTTCTCCTTGTCTCCAGGCAGCAGTCTGTCTTCAAGAGGCCCTAGGACAGGTGGGTGTTACAAGTCAGGAGAGAGCTGCATGGCATTCCAGCAGAGGATTGTAATTCAGGAGATAGGCACACTGAGAAGGGGCTGGGGGAGACAGGCCTGCAGCAGTGCAGGAGATTATAAAGCAGGACTGAGGGGCATTAGCAGAGCTGTGTGGAGAAAAGCTTGCCCAGAACCCATTCCTAGCTACGTACTGCTGCTTCTCCTTTCCATTCCAAGGCTCCATGCAAGACATTGTATTAGGACAGCTTTTGTTTTGTTCCTTATTTTATGAGTTACAGGGAAGCATTTGTTAACAGTCACAAAAGTGACAGACACAAAATACCTGTATGTTATTCACAGAGTAGCTGCTGTATGTGCCCTGGGGGGGGCAAAAGAACATGATCCTGTCTGGGTCTCTCTGGAGCAGCAGCCGCCACTTTCCCTGCACTTCACTCTGCACTGAATACAGGCTCCACGGAACGGTCAGTCTAGGTGCGGTGGATATGCACAGCAGTGAGCGCTCAATATTGTGGATTTTTTCAGAAATCAATTGATATTGTTAAAGCACAGTAGCTACATTCAAAATGGCAAAGGAGCTATAATAACAATTTAATAAGTCACTTACACGTGAATATAATGTGCTCTGGGGCTAGAGTTTGCACAAGTCACTTATGCACTGTACCACTGAAATGCAGCCACCTCTGCAGTGAAGGGTAGCAGCTGGCCTCGCAATGTGTCACGTGGCAATGGGGCAAAAGGTAAAGAAGTTGGGCTAAGAATACTGGGGAAAATGTCTACTCTTATGAAAAGGGACAAGGGATTTTTAAGATGCAAATAGTGCATGCAGACCTTTGGCTTTCAAGGTATTGTTTGAAAGATACAGTGAGCTCTACGGGACTCGAAGGATCACTTCTTTCTAAAAGACACAGAGAAACACCTCCACTGTATGCAGCCCTAGTGCCCTTACATTCCACTCCTCCTGTGGGGTGGGAATGTCTTTATATACTGGGACTCAGGATTAGTTAGTGGCAATGGCCCTAAAGGGTAGGGGAGCTGTAAAGACTGTGCAAAGGTAGACCCTGTTTTAATAATCATTTTGGTATATGTCAAATATACAAAATCCATCTACTCTGTGCACACATCAAAACTTCTTGCCACTAGCTTCCATGACTCTCAAACACATGGAAGTTTTGATAGGATGTTCCCTTCAAAAATCATGTCAGCATGTGCCAGGAACTCCTGACAGCAGAGGTATACCCCTGTATGTTGTCTCTTTGGACACGTCCACACCACGCTCGGAGGTGTGATTCTCACTGGAGTAGGCACATCCGTTCTAGCTGTAATCGAGCTAGCATAGAGCAAATAGCAATGAAGAGGCAGCATCACAGAACCTGATGTAGGCTAGCAATACAAGTACATACGTCTATAGTCAAGGGGCCGGTATGACCCATGCTGCTGCATCCATCACAGTGCAATATTTTTAGACCTGCTGGCTCAATTAAAGCTAGCATGGGTATGCCTACCTCCGCTGCAGCCACACGTCCGATTGCAGTGTAGGCGTATGTGGGGCAGGAATTCACGTACGTTAATTCCAGCAGCACTTCTTACAAGACTTCCTTTCCTTACTTCCCACTGCCTCCTCAGCATTCATCAGCACTAAGTGTGCTCCCTCCTTCATATTTCACATCTGCTGCAGGCTGATTCCACCATCTGCTTCAACCCTGCTTCTAGCAACACTTAATGGACTCTTGCCAAGATCATGTGTGAGCCTGCAATCACTCCCTTTAAAACCTATAGCCTGCACTCAGAGCATTCCTGCCTTTAATCCCACCATGCCTCCTGTGCCCTGGCTTCTAACCTCCCTGTCAACAAGTCCAGTGTTTCCAGTCCTACTTCCCTCCTGTCATCAGCAGCTGCAGCGTGACTCCTTTCAGTCCCTCTAGTTCATGACCCCACCTCTCAATAGCAGGTTCTCTTTTGTTCCCCATCTTGAGTTTTCTGCTCCAACATGTCTCTGTGGGGAGGTAAGAGAAATTCTCTGCATTGTAAAAGTCAGTAATGCTTGTGAGAAACGTGCTACATGCTCACCTTTCCTTACACAGGGCATCCCAAATTGCTCAGAGAAAGATCTGGAGTTAATCTTGCAGGTGAACCCAGAGAAGATCACAGGAGTCCATATTGTGACAACTGGTCATGTTATGATGTTAGGAGAATCCCAATGTATGTTGAGATGGGCCTGACCAATATCAAGCTCATTTCACCCCTGAACCATAAGATCACTAAAACCTAAGTCTGCCCTCTGGGATTGGCCCATAAGTCTAATAATACTATTTTGCCTCTCTCTGTCACCTCCCCTGAGGATCACAGAGTGCTTTATCCACATGACAATTAACTCTTGCAACCCCTTTCCCCCACATGAAGCGCTGCATGTCAGTATTACTGTTCCCATTTTACACATGAAGACACTGCTGTCTGGGTGACCAGATAGCAAGTGTGAAAAATCAGGGTAAGGGGTGAAGAGTTATAGTTGTCTTTGTAAAACAAAGCCCCAAATATTGAGACTATTCCTATAAAATTGGGACATCTGGCCATCCTAACTACCACACAGACTTGCCCTGAGTCCTACAGTGGCAGACCTGGAAATATAACTCAGATCTTCAGGCTCCTACTCCAGTGGAAAAACCAGAACTGATTTTTTTTTTTTTTTTTTTTTTTTTTTTTTTTTTGGCAGACCCTGTGTTTGACATGGGTAGGTGCAAGTCTTGCACCACAAGCGAAACAGCTGTGATAAAAATGCAGTATGAATTGCTTAAAATCTGTTTGGGTGGGCCTGCTTTCAAAGCGGATGGGCCATGGCCCACCCAGGCCCACCCATAACTATGCCATGTGCAAGACTAGAAAGTAGCAAACCGTTGAGCTCATCATGACTTTAACAAAAGGATCAGTTAAAAATTTCTGGTTCAATGGAAGAATAATTCAATACAATGCCAAGGTGAGCCCCAGAGCTCCTGGTCCATGACTGGATTCCCTAATCACTCCAGTAATACAAATACATGCTTTGCTTTATTAGTAATATTAACCTTGCTCTCAGCCATAGGTGTGAAACTGTGTAAACCCCTTTCTTATCTGGGAGGAATGCTGGCCAGACCCCTGTATTCCCTTTGTAAGAGATTGACTCCACTTCAATAAAGACCTCTAATTGTGACTGAATTGCTTATTATGAGCTTGATCCTATATCGTTCTAAAGCTTGGTCAACACTACCAAGTTATGTCAGTATAACTACTTTTCTCAAGGGGGTGGAAAATCCACGCCCCTGTGCAACATAGTTATATCAACCTAACTGCTGGGGGAGACAGCACTCTGTTGACAAGAGGGCATCTGTTGTTGGCATAGTCACTACCTCTCAGAGTGGTGGGGTGCTTAAGCCGAGGGGAGAAACTGCTGTTGGCACAGGTAGTCTTCATAAAGCCCTACACTCGTGCTTCTGCAGCACTGTAATTATAGAGAAGACCCCAGTTAAATCAAGTGAGAGCCGTGCAATTAATGGAGCAGTTGGGTCTAAAAGGCCCACGTATCTTCTCTGCACATACATTAAGGCTCCATCATTCTTTTCTTAAGTGCTGGGGTTTGTTCTACCTTTCTAGACAGATTTCCCCTTACACTGTTCCTGACCATTCTGTAGCATTCAGTTTCCTTCCTTCCGTTCCCCACCCTGACCCTGAAGTGGCTGCCTCGTAGGGGTGCTGCCCATGTGTAGTTTGTGACCTACTTGGGGATCCTTCTGGTGGAAATAAAAATAGCAGGATGCAAACTTCTTAAGTCTGCATGTTAGGGTTAAAAATGTCCCAAGTAAAGATGCAGATTTTGGATCTAGATCCAAAGTTCTGGGCATTCAGATATCTGAGTTTTGACTGGGGTCCAGCTCTTATAAAAACAGGCTAACTTGCCAGATTGGAAGATTGCCTCATGCATTTGGGGAGAGAGTCAAAAGATTGGGGGAGGTGTTTAATTCAGACAGGAGAATGAGAGGACATGATAAAATATGGAAATCAATGGTGTAGAGTAGATTGGCATTTCTATTCACTCTTGCTCTTACTAAAAGAACAAGGGGAAATTTGATTAAATTGAAAGGCAGCTACTGTATTGATAAAAGAAAATATCCTACACAATTGAACCTGTAGAATCCACAGATACCTTATGGCAGCAAGTTCTAGGTCTACACAGCAACTAGACACTCATGACTGGCCCGTATCAGCTGACTTAGTCTGTTTCACTGATGTGTAGACTTCCAGGCTCAGGATGGAGCTCTTGGACCCACTGAAGTAGGAGAGGTCCAAGAGTTCTGGGTCCTGCTAGAGTCTGAAAGCGTAGTGAATAACCAAATAGTCTCATAGCCTGGGCTGAAGTTGGTGGGCACAGGCCAGCTGCAGGATTTTCTTTGATGTGCCAACATCTCCAGTGAGGGGAAGACCTTAGTAGGATTCTGAAAATCATGATGCCCAATGAAACATCTACTGTTGTGTTAAACAGAATGCCAAGTGTATAATGGATGTAAACCCTCATGCTTCCGGGCTTATGCCAGCTACTACCTGCCTAAGGTTCGGGAGAAGCTTCCATAATTGTCCCTTGTAGGCTTTCTTGCTCTTTCCTCTGGAGCACTCGGTGAGAGGGAAGGATACTGGCCTAGATGGACATCAGGACTGATCCAGTCTGGCAATTCCTGGGTTCACTTGAATGGAAAATAAATTAGTTCAGCCTTATTCTCAAACTTCAGAGCTGGTTCACTTTGGCTTCAGTTCACGCTTCTGGACAAGGGTCAGAGTGGCTCTGATTTGATCTGAACTGGTCCAGTACTGCCCAGGCCATCATTTGTGTTTACTTGAAAAGGCTGCCATCAGCCCTGAAACATTTTGTTGTGCTGGTTTCTGAATGATACCAACCAAACTGTGTTATCCTGTTGTCTTTCTTCCCCTCTCCCTTGGCACCGATGTCATGGCAGCTATTTCAGCTACTTCCTGCCCTTCTAACCAAGCCAAGTAATGAGATGTGGCGCAGGGGGTAGAATTAAAATTCAAACAATTTAAACTTCTGTTAAAAGATTTTTTTAAAACCAATTTTGTCTTAGGCTGTACCTTAATGGTAGATATGGAGTGCAATTGGATTTGTAGGGATAGTTGTATGTGAGTTTATATAGCATATCTGAGTACTATGTGTCCCTTTTCCAAGCTTAATGGGTGATACTGGCCAATGCACACGTGTGGGAGACCTCCAGAGAAAACCCAGACACCCATAGCAGCAGTTTTGCAAGCATTTTCCTCAGAATTGATGCTTGAACCAGCCCTTGGTTTGGAGTCAGGCAGTAGTGTGCTTTTGGAGGCACCATCCTTTATAGCACGTGTACATTTGGTGTCTTCTTAACTCTTTGTGTGTGCTAGAAATCCCATGACACCTTTTGCTAGAACAGAGTTGGGTTCTGTGCCAGAATGTGCCCACTGGGTGGCTTGGACAAGTGACTGATCCTCCGTCTCCTCATCTGTAAAATAGACATGGACGAATAATAATACTAATCTGTTGCAGGGGTTTTGTGAGGTGTCATTACGGTTCATCAAGGGACCAAAGATCCTCAGCTGGAAGGGGCCATAGTAACCGACCAAAGTTTAAGATGATGGGGGGGGTTTTTTATTAGCCCATAGACGTGAGTTATCTGACTTTCCTTGTATCTGTCTAATGATAGGTCACAGTACTGGGCTCTATGGGGAAAAGTGCTTCAGGGCTCAAATGAGCACTGTATGTGGTGTGGCAGAGCAGTTCTATCCAAATTATTGTCCCCTAGGGGCCTAGCTAAGCCATCGCAAGGGAACTAGTACTCTTGTGCAGTCACCTTGCTGTGATGGTTCCCTTCCCAGTGCAGCCAAGCCCCAGATGGCTGCTGTCACTGAGAACCCATACGGACCATCCCTGCTGGTGCTCTTGTTTTTCCTCGCTCCTGGTACATCATGGTTTGTTGCCTTTCATCTCAGTGGGGTTCTTATTCCAGGCCACACAAAGGTGAAAAGGAGCAAGGCACTGATGCCTTTCCTGTATCTGCTGGCTTCTCTCTCCAGATCCAACATGAATAAGGCCCTTCATCTGCTCCTCTTGAGCAAACACAGATGCTTTTGTTCTGTAGGCTGGTGGGATGGAATGGAATTAATAAATCTGAGAGCTGGTGTTGTGCTGCCACATTCCTGCAATTTTAAGGCAAGATCATGAAGGAAAGAGGGCAAGTTCTCTCTTCTTTAGAGAGAGCTTGGATGCCAGCTCTCACTCCTCTGCTTTCCCTCCCACTTCATCTCTTGCTCCTTCTCTCCTTATTCCTTCCTCTTCCCCCCCCCCACTTACTCCCCCTGTTCACTTCAATGCTGTATTTCTCTCTCCTCTTCTGCCTCCCTCTCACTCAGACTCCTGTCTTGCCCACCCTTCCTCTCCACTCTCCTATTCCTCCATATTTCTGTCCTTTCCCCCCACCCTTACACCTGTACATAAAGGGAACATAAACTGGCATATGAGTGTTGTCTAGTGGCCTAAATACAGGGCTTGGAGTCAGGAACTGTTAGGTGCTAGTCTTGATTCTGACAGGAACTCCATCTATAACTTGAGGCAAATCAATCCCATTCTCTGCCTCAGTTTCCCCTTCCCTAAAATGAGGATAATGATGCTCCCATCCCAAGTGGGTATAGAAGTCTGTTAATGTTAATGAAAGCCTTTTTGAAGCTGAAAAGCACTGAATGTTATTCTCATGCCACAGATATGGCATTTGTCTGTGCCTGTGAATGGAATAAGATCCTGCCGCCCACAGCCCCAGTACTGGCAAGGCCGTCTCCTCCCTGAAGTCTGACCAAAAAACCTTCACAGCCTGTGCTGAAAACTAAGTGAATGATTTGGATCAAACTAAAGAGTCCTTAACACCTGAATGTCCCAGCTGTTGGGAGATGAGGTGATATTAAAAGAGCCTATTCTTTCCCAATCTGACTGTATGCTGATCTTCGTGGATGAAACCTGTACCCTTCGGCTTAATGTCAAGGTATGAAGATGATTTGGTTTTCTCCTTGTGTGTATTTTAGTAGTAATAATACTACTGTTTTACACCCTTAGCTCTCAAAAATCATTTCACAAAAATGCATAAGCACTATTTACCCCCATTTTAGAGGTGGGAAAACTGAGGAGGCACAGAAGGACAAGAAATGATTTGCCCAAAGTCGCATTGGAAGTCACAGCTGAAAAAAGAACTCAGGAATCCCGACTCCCAGGGGTGCACTACCTACTGGTCCCAGAGAGGAAGGAATAGATGACAATGACCTCTCTCTTTATTTTTTAGATTAGTGGGTATGTTCATGCTAGGCCTAAAATAGAAAGTTAGGTGGACCCAGTTACTCAGAGATGTGAAAAAATCCACACCTTTGAGCAGTGTAGTTAAATCAGTTTAACCCCTGTGTAGACAGTGCTAGGTCGACAGAAGAATTCTTCCAGCATATAGTTACCACTTCTCAAACACGGGATTACCTAGGTTGATGGGAGAACTCCTCCAAGTGGAGTAGGTAGTGTCTACACTGAAGCACTACACAGCGGTTCAGCTGTATCTGTGTAGCATTTCAGGACAAACCCTCCCTGTGGGAGGACTTTGGGACAAGGGTATCCTTCTGCACTATGATACGTGTCCTAGCAATTTCTTATTTTTGAGCTTCTTCTCCTGATCAGGGATTGATTACATGTCACCACTCGTCTCAGTTTGCTGGGGCCTGCAGCTCCCCATCAGCCTACAAGACCAGAAAGAGGGGCTTACCACTGACTCACTGCAGCTAGTAAAAACATCCTCTGCAGTATGAGGAAGTGTTCGTAGCACAGCTGGTCCTCCCTGGTGACAGATGGACATCAACATCAGTTCACCCCCTTTTCTCTTTTCACCCCACTTTCAACAAGCCCTTCCTGCCTCCCTCTGGGCTAGGTGCTTCCCTTCCCCTGACAATGCGTTGCCTTGCCATTGATAGCATGATGCTCCATCCCATAACACCTCTTAATGGCCCATCTCTTCTTCACCAATGAGAAGCCTGCCCCTCCTCCATTTCAGCAGCTAGGAGCCTGCCACACTCCAGAGTTCCTCCCAGCTCTACAGTTTTTCTGAAAGCTCCAAATCTAGAGTCTTGTTACATGAGACTCTCCACTTCCTTTTTTTTTTTTTTAAAGGGTAAGTTTCTAACCCTTGAGGATGTGGGAATAAAATTTGAAAATGTGACGTGAGAACACCCTAAAGGCTCGAACCAAAAGGCCAATACAAAGAACCTAAAACATATTCTTTTAAAACCATCTCATGGCTTTCAAAACAATCTTGTGATATTTTTGGAGAGGGGAGGGGTGGAGTGGCTGATTCATAATTTTTTGAATGATTGGGGTTAGAAAAACACTACCTTGGTTTTTAAAGCTTAGTGGCATGCTATGAATACTGCAGAGTGCCCCATGAAACTGTAAAAACCTGGTGTGTGAGAGCTTTCATTGTCAACTCATGAAACCCATTAGCTAGACAGGTGCAGGAGAGAGACATCTCTCATGCTGTGCAATTGTGCATTCCTGTGGTGCACCTGTGATGTCTTACAGTATTACTAACCTCAAGCATTAAAAATCATAGAATAATAGGGATGGAAGGGACCTCATGAGGTCATCTAGTCCAACCCCCTACTAAAAAGCAGGACCACTCCCACTAAATCAGCCCAGCCAGGGTTTTGTCTAACCGGGCCTTAAAAATCTCCAAAGATGGAGATTCTACCACCTCCCTAGGTAACCCATTCCAATGCTTCACCACCCTCCTAGTGAGAAAGTTTTTCCTAATATCCAACCTTGACCTCCCCAGCTGTAATTTGAAACCATTGCTCCTTGTTCTGTCCTCTGTTACCATCGAGAACAGCCTAGCTCCCTCCTCTTTGGAGCACCCCTTCAAGTAGTTGAAGGTTGCTATCAAATCTCTCCTCAGTCTTCTCTTCTGTAGACTATATAAGCCTAGTTCCTTCAGTCTCTCCTCATAAGTCATGTGCCCCAGTCCCCTAATCATTTTTGTTGCCCTCCGCTGGACTCTTTCTAACTTGTCCACATCCTTTCTGTAGTGGGGAGCCCAAAACTGGACACAGTATTCCAGATGCGGCCTGACCAGTGTCGAATAGAGGGGAATTATCACATCCCTCGATCTGCTGGCAATACTCCTACTGATGCAGCCTAATATGCCATTGGCCTTTTTGGCAACAAGAGCACACTGTTGGCTCATATTCATCTTCCCGTCCACCATGACCCCCAGGTCCTTTTCTACAGCGCTGCTACTTAGCCAATCGGTCCCCAGCCTGTAGCAATGCATGGGATTTTTCCGTCCTAAGTGCAGGACTTTGCACTTGTCTTTGTTGAACATCATGAGGTTTCTTTTGGCCCAGTGTTCCAATTTGTCCAAGTCTCCCTGGATCCTGTCCCTGCCCTCCAGAGTATCTACCATTCCCCCCAACTTGGTGTCATCCGCGAACTTACTAAGCATGCAGTCTATTCCATGATCAAGATAATTAATGAAGATGTTGAATAGAACCGGCCCCAGGACCGACCCCTGGGGCACTCCACTCGTTACCGGTTGCCAACTAGACATCGAGCCATTGATTCCTACCCGCTGAGCCAGTTGATCTAGCCAGTTTTCTATCCACCTTACGGTCCACTCGCCCAACCCATACTTCCTTAACTTGCTAGCGAGAATGCTGTGGGAAACCGTATCAAAAGCCTTGCTAAAGTCAAGGTATACCACGTCAACGGCTCTTCCCGCATCCACAAATCCAGTCATCTCATCATAGAAGGAAATCAGGTTGGTCAGGCACGATTTGCCCTTGGTGAATCCATGTTGACTGCTCCTGATCACTCTATTTTCCTCCTGTTTCAGGATGGATTCTTTGAGGACCTTCTCCATGATTTTCCCAGGGATTGAGGTGAGGCTGACCGGTCTATAGTTCCCTGGATCCTCCTTTTTCCCTTTCTTGAAAATAGGTACTATATTTGTCTTTTTCCAATCCTCCGGGACCTTCCCCATTCGCCACGAGTTCTCAAAGATAATGCCCAGCGGCTCTGCAATCACTTCAGCCAACTCCCTCAGCACCCTTGGATGCAGTTCATCCGGCCCCATGGACTTGTGCACGTCCAATTTCTTTAAGTAGTCCCTACCCTGACTTTCCATCACCGAGGGCCGCTCTTCTCTCCATTCCGCGTTACCCCGTGTAGTAGCCTGGGAGCTGGCCCTCCCTGTGAAGACTGAAGTAAAAAAAGCATTGAGTACTTCAGCCTTTTCTGCATCATCCACTACGAGAGTGCCTGCCCCATTCAGTAAGGGACCTACACCACCGCTGATCCTATTCTTGTTGCTAACATACTTATAGAACCCCTTTCTGTTATCCTTCACATCTCTTGCTAGCTGCAACTCCAATTGTTCTTTGGCCTTTCTGATTTTATCCCTGCAGTCCCGAGCAATGTCTTTATACGCCTCCCTTGTCATCTGTCCAAGCTTCCACTTCTTGTAAGCTTCCCTTTTATGTTTCAGCTCCCCGCAGTGTTCCCTGCTAAGCCACGCTGGTCGCCGTCCACATTTGCTGTTCTTTCTGCACATCGGAATGTTATCTTCCTGTGCCTTTATCAGGGTTTCTTTAAAATACAGCCAGCTGTCTTGGACACCTTTCCCCTTCAGATCAGCCTCCCAAGGGATCCTGCCCATCAGCTCCCTAAGGGAGCCAAAATCTGCTTTTCTGAAGTCCATGGTGTGTGTTCTGCTTCTTTCCTTCCTTCCATTGATCAGGATCCTGAACTCTACCATCTCATGGTCGCTGCTGCCCAGGTTGCCATTTACTTCTACTTCCCCAATCAATTCTTCTCTGTTTGTGAGTAGTAGGTCATGATTGGCTTAAAATCCTGAGATTTTGTGAACCTATATGTTTTGGGGGTTTTTTATTTGCTTTCTGGGTTGTTGTTGTTTGAACCTTTAGCTTTCCCATTTTCAAGCTTTGTTCTGCAACTATGAGGGCTTGCATTTTACTTTATTTTTAAATGAGAACTAAGATTCTCATGTAATAACATGACTCCGGGAGCTGAAACACAAGGAAAGGTGCAAAAAGACTGGAAGAAAGTCAATATTATGCCAATATTTAAAAAGGGTAAGCAAGATGACCCAAGTAATTATAGGCCTGTCAGTCTAACATCAATCCTGAGCTAGAAAATGGAGTAGCTGATATTGGACTAAATTAATAAAGAATTAAAGGGGGATAATGTAATGCCAATCAACATGGGTTTATGGAAAACAGATCCTGACAAACCAGCTTGATACAGTTTTTTGGGGTTATAAGCTTGGTTAATAAAGGTAGTAGTGTTGATGGTAAATACTTGTACTAAGCATTATAACAGTCTCACATGACATTTTGATTTAAAAACAAGAAAGATATCAATTAATATGGTATGTCTAAAACTGAAATTGTAAACTGGGAATCCTCATCAAATAGGTGTGACTTCTAGTGTGGTCCTGCATAGACTGGCTATTGTCCCTACAGTATTTAAAACTTTATTTATTTATTTTTAAATCAATGACCTGGAAGAAAACATAAAATCATCATTGTTAAAGTTTGCAGATGCGATGACCCACCTTAGGGGAGTGTAAATAACAAAGAGGACTGGTCACTGATTCAGAGCAATCTGGATTGCTTGGTAAACTGGATGCAAGCAAACGGTATTTGTTTTAATATATGTAAATGTGTCCATCTAGGAACAAAGAATGTAGGTCAGCCTTACAAGATGGGAGACTCTATTCTAGGAAGCAGCAGCTGAAGAAACATTTGAGGATAGTGGTGGATAATTAGCTGAACATGAGCTTGCACAACAACGCCAAAAGGGCTAATGTGATCCTTGGAAGCATAAACAGGGGAAACTTGAATAGGAAGAGAGACGTTATTTTACTTCTGTATTTGGCACATGTATGATCCCTGCGGGAAGAGTGTATTCACTTCTGGTGTCCACAATTCAAAAGGATGTTAAACTGGAGACGGTTCAAAGAAGAGCAATGAGAAAGATTAAAGGATTAGAAAACATGGTTTATAGTGATAGACTCAAGAAGCTCAATCTACTTGATGTAAGAAAGAGAAAGTTAAGGGGTGACTTGATTACAGACTATAAATGCTTACATGGGGAACACATATTTAATAATAGGCTTTTCAATCTAGCAGAGAAAGATATAACATGATCCAGTAGCTAGAAGATGAAGCTACATAAATTCAGACAGGAAATGAAGTGTACTTTTTTTTTAATGGTGAGAGTAATTAATCATGAGAACAACTCCCTGAAGATTGTGATGGATTTCTTATTCAAAATTGGATGTTTTTCCAAGATATCTGCTCTAGGAATTATTTGGGGGCAGTTCTATGGCCTCAGTGATACAGGAGGTCAGACTTAAATGATCATAATGGTGCCTTCTGGCCTTGGAATCTGAGTAGATGGAAAAACACCAAATACTTCAACTTCCCTCACAGCCCAAGACCCATCAATGGACATGACTGATGGATCGTGTTGTGAGCATCCAGTCCATTCCCACTTTTACCCTCATTCTGCTAAACAAACATCTATTACCCCATAACACACTGCGGGGAGGGCCGTGTTCCACATGAGATCTGTGGTTCTCCTCACAATATGCTTCTTCCAGTCCCTTTTGTGGAGTGCCCCTTATCCCCTCCCTCCCTCTTCCATGCCAGGTTTGGGCCCACTACAATGTGACCCTAAATACTTTTCTCCAGTGCCTGGCAGGATTCCCTGATATGGGGTTCGGATGACCACCAGGATCCTGAGGCCACTTTTTCCCTGAGAGCTGTGCAATTTATGTGCTGCTGGTGTTCAGAGGTATTTCTGGGGAGATTGCCAAGGGGATGGGGGCAGCTCTCATTTGACTTACAGACTGATATTTCTACACAAGTAGCTGCTTCTGCTCTAGCCCTGCCTTGACTTAGTGATAGGGAGACATCTGTCACACACAGTGAAGCACAGCATGCAATGCACCACAATCAGATCTGCAGGATGTGTGTGCAGGGGGGAAATGACCTCTAAGTCAATCTAATGTTGCACATTAGAACACCAGCTGTCCCACTGCACGAAGAGACGTAATAATGTGAAGAGTACTCAGGAGGGATGCTTTACTGCAGACAAAGCCGTTCACCAGTCAACTAGACAGCAGGCACTGAAAACCTATCCTAAGAGAGGAATAGGAGGAGCCCTTCATTGCTTCTCTGTGTCTGCAGCACAGTCGTCTTCCTTATCCAGATGGTCTTACCTCTCAAGGTGCCAATCTGTCCTACACTCCCCACCTGGGGTTTCATGCTTGCTCAAGGGGAAAGTAGATGTGACCTTCTGAAACCAGAAATCCATTCCAGGAAAAATGAGACTGGGGTAGTATGTCTACACTGATGGCTGCAAATTCACCTTCGTCAGATCAATATTTTTTCCTTTTCCCCCCAGATCAACTGAGCAGTCAGTAAAGACATGCTCAGTTGATCCAGAAATCAGCGTAATAAAACCACACCCTCAAGTGATGTAGCACTGTGTCGACAGGAACATATTTCCTTCAGCACAGCACAGTGAAGATGGTGCACTAAAGGGAAGTTACGAAGTCATTGGGAGTTACCCAAGCTACTCTGTGTAGGTTGGGTAACTCCCATTGACTGTCATCAAATTTTACTGCCAGTGTAGACCTGGCTTTAGAAATTAGTGTTATGCCTAGGGGACTAGGACAATGGGGGAAATTCTCCAGCCTGTCATAGAGGGGAATATGAAAAGAAGGGGCTGCGAGTAAGGAAAAACAGGAGGTGGGTCAAGTATAGGAATAAGAACTAGAGAGAATGTGCTACTGTAAGGTCTGAAGAGAGGGGACCTCAGCAAGAGATATAGGTTCCTGGGATTTTCATTTTCATTTAGAAATAGGTTGTTAGCCAAAACCCTGCCTTCAAACTCCCCCAACCCTTGGTGACATTCTGGTCCAGAATGAATTTGGGCCAAACCAAAAAATTCCAGATCCAGAAACCCCTTAGTTCTAGGGTGAATGAGATCCAGATTCTAATTTAGTGTTCCTAAGTAGCAAATGGTGTTTCTAACCAGCAAATCAAAAGCTGATTGGCACTTAAATAATTCCACTCTTTGACACAAATACACAAATGGAGAAATTAGACAGAACATAGGGGGAGTTCAAATCCAGATCTCAATTTTGCAGCTCTGGTCCACCTTTCATTTCCATAGAAGGCTACTGTTTATCTTGCCCGAGATATGAGTGAACTGATCTTTCTTCTTCGAGAAGTGTCTCTATGGGTGCTCCACTGTAGGTATGTCTGTGTCCCTGCACACACTGCTAATTGGAAAACTTTGATACCAATCTATCCTACCCACACATGTGCTGTTCCCTGCCATCCATGTGGCTAGCCAGTGTGCATGGGCATCCCACCTCATTTCCTTCTTAATTGCCCCTGGCTGGAGATGAGCTAGAGCTCTCTGTTTGCAAATCATTAACTCTCTTAGAATTGCTAATGTTAGCTTCCTTAGAAGCCCCATATTCTTTCTTTGCTTCATTTACATTTTATTTTGGCCATTGCCTTTTTTTAAAAAAAGGACTATTTTCCATCAACCTCCTGGGTTGGAGGATGTCTGGACAAGGGTATACTTGGATCTCCGAGCTTCAAAATTTACCTCAGTTGCAAGGAATTTATCCCATGACTAACGGACACCCGCAGTTCATACTGAACCCCAAAACAGTCCACAGGTTTGTCAATGCTCAGAAGTTCAAGATGGTCACATTATCAATGACCATTCCAACGTTAGAAAAAGAAAACGCATATTTTCACATCTCAAGCACACCAAGCCACAGACATTACCTAGGTCTAGACCACTCCTAATACAGAATACTCCCTTTTGACCTCTCATCAGCCAGCAGGGTGTTCTCCAAAATCCTCTTGCTAGTTGTGCCCCATCTATGCTTTCAAGGCATTACAATGTATTCTTACCTGGACGACTCCTTCTCAGAGCACAGGTCTTTTACAGAGGCCCAACAAGTCATTCAGACCACAATGGATCTCTTTTCAGAATCTGGGTCTGCAGATCAACCAACAAAAGTCAACTTTAACCCCAGTACAGAGACTAGATTTCATAGGAGTTGATCTCAACCATGCAGGCAAAGGCACTCCTTCCATATCAGTTTTCTCAATCTCTTCTCATTGATGGAGCGAATGCAGTCCAGCCCCCAAACTTCAACCAGACATTGCACCCAGCTCCTGAGGCACGTGGTCACAGGCACATCAGTTATTGCTTGTGCTAGATTACATGTGAGATGCCACCAAGCATGGTTTGGTTCAATTTATAGGCCAAACAGAGAACAAATAAGCAAACTATTATTGATACCCACCAGAGTCAAGCAAACCTTGGACTGGTGGAAGAACCCAGTAAACATCTCTATGGAAATCCAGTTTGTTCAGTTTTTTTCTATCTCTACCGCTGACCATCGATGCATACCTCCGTAAGAAGTGGCGTGCATCTCAAAGGTCAACAATACAGGGCAAATTATCTCCAGCAGAGAGATGCCTCCACATCAATCCATTTGAACTCAGAATAGTCAAACATGTGTTTAATTCCTTCCATTGATCAAAGGCATCCACATGAGGGTCACTGAACAATATGGCCTTCCTGTATTACATAAGTTGTAAGGGAGTTGCCAGGTCTCACTTTCTGTGCATAGAAACACTAAAATCTACAGAACTGGTGCATCTCCCACAATATCCTAATATCAGCATCCTACTTGCTAGGAATAAGCAGTACAACTGTGAACAGTCTCAACTGCCAATTGCCACATGACCACACATGGAAGATGGATGCAGTGGAACATCATGACGTATTCAGACAATGGAGGACACAGTAATAGACCTATTTGCTACTTACTGGAACAAGAAATGCCCATGGCACTGCTCCAGAAAGGGAATCAAGACAACACTTGTTGGGAGATGCTTCTCCTTTCTTGGGATAAGGGCCTTCTTTATGCCTTCATCCCATTCCCTCTGTTACTGAAAATACTATTGAAAATGGGGTTAGAAAAGAGCAAATTTCATACTGATTGTTCCTACCTGGTTCAGACAGACATTCCAGCTGTGACAGGTATGGGTATCACTGTGTCCACCAATGACTCTTCCAATCACGCCTTATCTTCTATCACAGAACAAGAGACACATTCTTCATCCCAACCTATAGATTCTATGGCTCAAAGCCTGGCTCCTTCCTGGTTCCAGAGCAAAGAGACATCTTGCTCTGAAGAAGTGCAAGAAGTGCTTCTGCACAGTATGAAAGGAGCTATTCGCCATACCCACCTACAGCAATGGAAGAGATCTCAGATCTGGTGCCGAAAGTGTCATCCCTATTACATCCACTCCATTGGTGATTCTGTCTATCAGTTGGCTGAAGGTTCATCTAGCTGTATTTGCAACTCTCCATGGGCAGATAGGTAGATATGCAATCTTTTCACATCCAGCTACAAAAAAATTTCTCAAAGACACGGTGAACCTCTCCCCACAACCTGACTTCCTACTCCTCAATGGGACTTAAACCTACTATTAAAAGGACTGACTAGGCCACCATTTGAACCCATGGCCACTTGTTCATTAACTCGCCTTTCCATGAAGATGGCGTTCCTCATGGTCATCACCTCTGCAAGGAGGAGTGGGGAAATAGCGGTTCTGATGGCACATCCCCCTTTCATGGTGTTCTTCCTTAGGAAGGTTGCACTTAGACTACATCCAAAGTTCACTTCACATTTCACGTAAATTAACTTGTTCCGCTTATAGCCTTTTATCCCAAGCCCCATCAGGGTAACAGGGAAGTCATCTTCCATATGCTTGACATGAGGAGGGCCTTGGCCTCCTATTTGGACAGGACAAGAGCCTTCAGGAAATCTCCGATTGTTCCTTACCACTGCATATAGGTTAAAAGGTAGTGATTTCAGCTGAGAGACTCTCTAAGTGGTTTCAGGCTGTATTAAACTGTTATGAATTGCGTGATGTAAGATTCCCCTCTTCAATACACACACGTTCTGTGAGGTCGGTCTCCTTGTCTGTCACATTCTGTAAGGGTATTCTGTAACAGAAATCTGCAGCATCTGCACACACCTAGATAAGCCCCTCCCTCCCCCCAAAAAATACATTTCCTATGAGGTTACATAGATCCAATGGGTATGTCTACACTAGCAATTTAGGTCGACTTAAGGACCTTTAAGTCGACCTAAGTTACTCCATGTCTATACCTGACTTTCATTAAGTCAACTTAATGAAAGCTTAAGTCAACCTAATAAGAACCACCCATTAGGTCGATTTAAGCCTTAAGTCGACTCCTTAAGTCAACTTAAGGACAGTGTGAACAGAGAGTAACCCTTAAGTCGACTTTATTAAGTTGACTTGAGGGCGGTTAGGTCAACTTAACAAAGTGAACTAAGTCGACTTAACTTTAAGTCGACTTAGGTCAACTTTATTAAGTCGACTTAACAAAGTGGACTAACTTTTTCTAGTGTAGACATAGCTAATGAGTTTGTAGCACTGAGTTAGGCCTCTCAGGAGAGCTGTCTCTGTCTCTCCTGCATCTGTTTGATTTTGAACTGTCACTTTTTTTCAGGACATTTTGGCACTTCTGGTTCTTGTTTTCTTTATAAATAAGAAACAGAAATGCATGAAAACTAGATCTGGGCCCAAACATTCCCAAAGTTCCAGGACTTTTGATAAGGCTAGTTGCAGAGCTAGGGACCAGTGGTGGAGTTTGTATATAGATCCAGACCCAAATCTCCCTAATGTTCAAACCAGGGTTTTGGATTAGGAAAGGAGCATGGAGAACCATTTACAAATCTATTGGGCAGGGGCTGGAGGCCAGAGTGAGCGTGAGAGATATAACACTAGGAGAATTCCTAAAAGAAGAGCCAGGTTTCTGGGTTGAAGAAACTGCAGATCCATAGGGTTAAAGAGATTAACTGAGCACGCAGGGAGAGGATAGTCCCTTTCCTGAAGCCTGGGAAGGAAGAGGTGGTTGGATGCTTGTTTTGTTTGTTTGTTTCCCCTAGCTGACTCTCCTGAGGGGTTTCCCCACTACCACAGCAGGGGCCCTCATATTGAAAATTTAAGGTTTAGATGTACCTGAGCATCCAGTCCCCATAAAATGCCCTTTGTTTTATCTGGGCATCTGAAATAGGTCAGGTGCGATCTAGTCAATGGAAATACTGCAACGCCTCAGCTGTACCCAGCATTAAACAGCACATATTGATGTTTTGGCTGCTACTCTGAGATGAGATGCAAAAGAAGAGGGGAGAAGGAACAGAAAGCTCCTGCAGATTTCAGCAAGCAGCAACAGGGCTATTGCTGAGCCTCACACATACCAGAGTTGCCTTGAATTATGCAATCCTCATCTGAAGAGAGGTTGGCCTCATCAATAATAAAGGCTCCCTGCTGTGCTTTCAGCATTGCATCCACACCATCCTGGCAGTTGGGGAATTCATGAAATCTCCACGGACATTCTCAAGGTGCTCAGGGGCAGTGGAGAGGCTGCAGCATACAGACTAACAAACAACACTGCAGAAAGTTCCTGTGTACGTAAAACATGAACCTGCACAACCCCTGGACTGCCCTGCCAACAGATATGCTTGGGTACTCACAGCCAGACATGTATGAATGCACACCTTGGGCAAACGTGCACCCCAAAATGAAGACCCCCCAGAATTACTGGGAAGTTTCAAAAATGTTGGCTTTGGTCAGCTGAGATGAATTGGGGCACTTGCATTAGCAGACCCTAGATTTATACAGCTGGTGGCTGGGTATTACAGGTAAATGGCCCTTATCCCTGAAATCCACCCCTGCTTCAGGGTGACAGTCTGTATTTCCTGATCTCCAGTGCAGACTGCAAAGCCGAAGTATTTCCTCAGGTTTTTTTCAAGTCACTGTTTCCTTTCAGATGGGATTTCTCCCCCTAGTATTTCCCCTTTGTTCCATTTCCCTCTCTGTCCCAGTTTGTCTCCACCATTATCTCTGCCTGCCTCATTTCTTTTCCCTCTTCTCCATTTCTTTCCCAGTCCCTTGCTACTCCTGGGAGATGGCTAGAGAATGGACCCTGCTCCAAAACAAGCGATGAGTTTTTGAGACTGAGTGGGTGGTCAAAGTGAACTGGGGAGTGTGACCTTCTGACTGCAGATGAACAGAGACCTCTGTACTCGACCTGCAAGGGAATTGCATCACTTTTCCACGACTGTTTCCCCCATCAATAGAATGGAAGGAGGGACACAGAACTGCACCGGGAGCTTGGAGGGTTAATTAATGCCTGGAACTTGCTGTGGAGTCATGAAGTGCTAGGAAAATGTGCTGTATTCTTTATTCATTATTATGATTCCACTTTTCCTTTGTTCTGCTAGCTCCACATCTTTCTTTTCCATCCTTCAACCATTCCTGCCAATCGAGCATCTGGCCTGCGCTGATATTGTGAGTTCAGGGTCATTAGAAAGAAGACAGACTCAGAAGATTAACAAGGAGGCTCTCTCAGACTTGGGTCTCCAACACTGCTCCTGGATGCGTGCCGCTGCCTCGCAAACCCCAGGTTGCTGAGATCTTTCCCTAAAACAGCCCTACAAAATATCACTCCCCACTCTGGCTCTCCCTTGCTTTAGCCTTCTGGCTATGCTTTCAAGCCAGAGTAGCCATCTCGAAAGCTATCCCTCAGGCTGCCACCTAATCCAGTTCTCCTGAGGATTGTCCGAAACTCCGTGGAGATGCCTACCATTGTATTTGATCTTAGGAAGCAATGAGGCTACTTACAGGTACATCTACGCTGTACACTGCTTTTGGTAGAGCAGATGCACTGCCAGCCTCCCCCCGCCCCCAGGAGAGGTATAAACAACAAGACAGACAGTGAGGCAGTGCTCAGGAAAGTAGAGTTAAGATATGCCCCTAGGCGTGGAACTAGCCATGTACCCAAGAGACTATCAATTCATCCAAGCGGTGTCTTCACTATCTAACACTACCATTTTTAGGAGTAGTGCCACACTATAGGAGCCTTTTCCCACCTCATTGAAAGACTCTGGCTGTGAGGAAAGGTTCTGGGCAGACGGGGGGCAGCAGAGACAGATTCCAGCAGTTCCCCACTGCCAGGGCCTTTCCCCACTGCGCCTTGCCATAGGCGTTTATTCAGCTCCACTCCATAGTGGAAACACGGTGTGCTTTTCACTGCGTTATCTAGCTACACATACCATACATGCTGCTGCATGTGGTGTACAGTGTAAACATAATTTAGGTTATTTGCCACCCTGGGAAGCCTTAGGCTGCTCCCAAAATCTGAATTGTCTACAATTAATATTTTGTATTTCAGATGCGAAAAGTTTTCTGATATTTAAACATGCTAGTGATAGGCAACAGTGGTTGAACGGGTTGCACCAGATGCTCTGAGCTACTGCCAGTTACTTCTTTTCTTGAGCATTGCTCCAGTCACATACAGTACAAGAAATAGTCAAACCCAGCTCTGAGGGGTATGTGGATGTGTGTAAAAACAGAAGATTGATGGAGGAAATTAAGCAGCGAGATATGTAATTGCAAAACAGCTCAAGAAGGTTACAAGCAGCATATTGAAGGCATCCATCAGCCACCTAGCTAATGTTGTTATGAGTGTATAACACAAATAAGCACTGTAAAGAGAGGGATGGCAGAAAATGGAAAACGCGAGGGAAGAGAGAGAGCAGAATAATTAAAACAATTTGTATTACAGCAGTATCCATAGGCCTGTCTCAGCCAGGAGCAAGAAAGACTGTGCAAATCCATAGAAGACAGTCCTTTCCTGGGAGAGCTTACAGCCAGTAATTCCTGGGTAAAGTGTGTGTTAGAGATCAGACTAGATAATTACCATCATCCCTTCTGGCCTTATGATCGATGTAGCTCATTTAAGAAAATAACCTACTCCTGTCCCCTTTTTCTTTGCCCCCCCCCTTTTTGTGGTGTAACAATGCAGGGAACACACAGTTACATTGATTAGCTTTGTGCACTAACCAATGACTCCAAGCCAATTAGAGATTTTGTTTTTAATTAGAAGATGTAAACAAATACATAAAATAGATCTTCGGTAAGGCCCGCTGGCCCTAAGTTTGGCCATTAGCTGTCTCCCATGGGCAGCATGCTATAACTGGGTCTCAATTGCTATGTCTACACTACAAAAAGTTAGGTCGACTTTGTTAACTCAACTTAATAAGGTCGACTTTAAGTCGACTTAAAGTTGACCTTATTAAAGTCGACTTAACAAAGTGGACTAAGTCGACTTAACTTTAAGTTGACTTAGTTCACTTTTAGTCAACCTAACCACCCTTAAGTCGACTTAATACAGTTACTACACATCCACGCCATTCTTAAGTCGACTGAAGGAGTCGACTTAAGGGTTAAGTCGACCTAATGAGTGGTAGTTATAAAGTCGACTTAAGCTTTCATTAAGTCGACTTAAGGGATTTCTGAAGTCGACTTAAATTAAGCCACGTCCACACTAGTCTTTCATTAAGTCGACTTAAATTGCCAGTGCAGACATAGCCAATGAGGTTTCTGGAGTAGGACAGGGTGGTGGTTGCATTGACTAGCTGGTGGAGGGTATTCCAGAGCATGCATAAGGAGTGGTGCAATGGAAACTACAAGAACACTTGTGGGAGAAGTGGACGTGCAGGTGTGACCAAGGCTACAATGACTAGTAGCATGGAGCTCGCAGAGAGTAACTCTAGTTCTGGAAACAAAAGAAAACAGAGAAACGTGCAAACTAAAGGAAAGGGAGTCAATGAGACAGAGATGGAGAAACATGAAGGCTAAGGAAAGCGGTGAGAGAAGAAATGACGTGTAATCCGATCAGGGCTTGCTAGAACCCAGGAAAGGTGAAGAGTAGACTTCTCTGAGATATGACCATGCTGCTCTCACGCAGTGATTTGGTTGCGTAGTACTGGGCACTGTAGAAAACCAATAAAGAGGGATGAGCACGTAGAAGTAGAAGAACATAGCACAGCAGGGAAGTACACACCGATTGTGTCTCCGTTTGTTTGCAGCCTTCGGGGAGCAGGCACAGGGCTGGCTGTGGGGATGTGGAACTGGAAACAGAATTTGTTCACTTTGATCTGCTCCCTACTTTGCTCTTGAGAACAAAGCGTATCATCCTCCTTCTGTCTTCTCCTTCCCCCCAGAACCAGTCTGAGTTTGTGGCAGTCATGAGGTAGCTTTGTGGAAATATTTCCTGTATAATGAAGGCCAGGTCTTTCTTTTATTTAAAGGGAAAACACAGACTGCCTGAGAAGATCCAGTGCGAAGACTGTTGTAATTAATTAGCCCAAGTAGGGAGGTGAGGTGTGACTACCTCAGAACAGGTCACAGGAGAGCTAGATATCTACAGCTATAAGAAGAACTCAGTCCTCATTCCATTTTAGGGCTTGAATGTTGAAATTCTTTTTGTGACTGCCTCAATTTTCATGCTTCCTAGTGTCAGGGAATCTGCTCCATGCTGCTACTGTGATGAATCTGTCAAAGATTACAAGAACTTAGGGATAGGGATCATTGTGAGAAATCTACATATCTACAGGGGCATTGGACATCAGCCAGCCTCACCCTATGCTGTGTCCATGCTTGATCTTCAGCACCAAACACGTAGGCCTCTGCCATTTGAATGAAGAGAAAAGTCTCTATGCTGGCACTTCTGTAATGTCCCTTATCTTCACTTAGGACCTAGCTGATAGAAGCCAGCCTGGTCACAGGTTGAGCCAGGAGGTTACACTGTCTTCCTTCATATCCACAACATGCTGCACTTATCAGTACTCCACAAAATGTAGAGGGCAGCCATGGATGTAGTAGTGTCCCTAATAGGTCGGCCCCTGAGCTCCTGCCTCCTGCCCTGTACTTCTGAAACCACCTGCTAGGCAACCTTTATAATCTGAGAAAGGGAAGCAATCCCCATCTCACCCTTGTTTGGGGTGGTCATTTAGTAATAATAATTTATAAGTAATGGGAAGGTTATAGACTTGGTCCCGGGAGGACTCCAACCACCCATATCCTGCTTCTGGCAAATAGAGGTTAGAGACACTGTGGTATCGCAGAGCCTTGCAGCCTTTAATGTATTTATCCTCACCACCCTGTGAGCTAAGGCAGAGCCATTATTCCCATTTTGCACAGGGGGAACTGAGGCACAGAGAAATTGAGTGACTTGCCTCAGGTTAGACAAGAAATCCATGGTAGAGAAGAGACTTGCACTCAGGTCTCTCAGCTAATGTGCTGGACTATCCTTCCTCCCTCTTTTCCACCAAACTGGCCCCAGGGCCCTGCCCCTCCACAGGCTCTGGGCCTGGAAGAAGAGGAAGTTGTGGGGGGGAGAGGAGAGCTGACAGGGTTGAGAGCTCAGATGCCAGCCTGTTGGCAAGAGCTCTCCAGTTCTCAGGAAGTCATAGTCGCTGCTTTTATTCTGCAGGGAAAAAAACCTCAGACTGTGTGACTAATTAATTGTATTCCCAAAGGCCTCCAGGGGGAGCATTGTCACTGCAAATGTCGGGTAAAAAGGCATGAGGGAAGAAGTCCACAGGGAAGGGCTCAATACACGCACTCAGCACCTGGGAAGAATTGCAGAGAAACCAGCCCACAGCAGTTACCCGAAGTGAAGTCTGGCAACGGCTGGTCTTGAACCCAGACAACAGTAAGGCCCTCTGCTGACATTGACAGTGGTGAGTGCTCTGCTGCTAACAGGTGGCGTTACGGCTACAACTGGATGTGCCTCCATGGATTTGCTGTGCTGCAGAAGGATAACATCTCAGTTATTACATCTGGCATTTGTTGCCTGCGGCATGGCAGAGGCAGCTCATTTATTAACAGGCCTGGGACTGGGAGCTCCTGCAGCCATAGAGCTGAGAGCAGGTGCTGGTCCTGTGGTGAATGAGGCAGGGGATTTCTGGAAGAAGAAGGATGGGTTCTTGGTTATGACTCCAAACTGGCATCCGGATTATGTCCTGGTCTCTGCCACAGACTTTCCCATGGGATCACAAGCACATCAACATTTTCAGAAGAGGCTGCTAATTTTGAATACTTTGTTGAGCGGCTGGCCAACTTGAGACTCACAGCCCATATTAAAATCAGTGGGGGGCTATATGTGTTCAGCAGCTGTGAATAATCAGGCCCAAGGGGTCTCAAGATGGACACCCAATGAATGAAGCATCCCAAATTAGAGGCCCTACCTGAAAACATTGGCCTTAATGACTCCATGCTTCAGTTCCCCTCCTTTCACAGGGATGTGGTAAAGATAAATTCATTAAAAATTGTGAAATACTTGGGCTATGTCTACACTACAAAAAGTTAGGTCAACCTTAAGTCAACCTAAAGTCAGCCTTATTGAGTCGACTTAACAATGTGGTTTCCCTGAACAGGGACTTAACAAAGTGGACTAAGTCAACCTAACTGCCCTTAGGTCGACCTAATAAAGTGGACTTAAGCATCCACACTGTGCTTAGGTCAACCTAAGGAGCAGGCCTAAGGGTTAGGTCGATCTAACTGGCGGTTCTTATTAAGTCGACCTAACCTTTCATTAAGTTGACGTAAGGAATTTTTTAAGTCGACCTAATGAAAGCCTGGTGTGGACAGGGACTAAGTTTGGTCGACTTGAGCCTCCTTAAGTCGACCTAACTTGCAAGTGTAGACATAGCCTTGGATTCTTGGGTGATGAGAGCTGTAAAAAAGCCCATGAGGAGATCAATAATTCCATATGGTTTGGATGATATGCAATAAATAATACACAAGCCAGTTTCTGAATGAAAGGGATAAAAGAGACATTGATCAAGTACCCAAGCAGTAAACACCATCTTTGCTGTGCACTGAATGAAGCAGGGGTCCTGTGGAAAAAACCGGATGTGACTGTAAAGACTGCATCAGAATTAATACATAAAAGGGGTCTGAATTAAAATTCTATGAGAAAAAAATAGGGTGCTAGGCATATTTAGGCCCACAGCTGTGTCCATCCCTTGTCCATTTGCATCTGCAGTTATTCAGGTCTTGCATACAACTGCAGTAATGCTACAAATTCAGTACCTCAGCTATTTGAAAATTTGACTCTTGAGGTGTTAGTTCAGAAGAGAGACAGCTGACTAGTCATGTGCTTACATTTAAACATGGGCTTAAATGTTTTTCTGAATCGAGGTCAGTACGCTCAGCACCATTCAGGATCCAGCCCTAAGTGAGCTGGACCTAGTCCGTTAGCTGCGTATCTGCTACCACTGACCTGCCTTGTCTGGTGTCTGTCATTCTCTCTATAAGCACCAGAAGCTTACTCCATACTCTGTTCTGAAAGACAGGGAGATGCCTGGGCGTTGGAAGCTCTTTGCAGCATGCTAAGGAGACGTAACCTTCTCACCACACTCCTGATTGTCTTGCCATGGGCTCTTCTCCTAACCTTGTGGCATCAGTACCCAGCCACCCGCTACCTCATCCTGCTGAGAAGTAAGTTCAAGGACTTTGCTTTTTCGTATGGTTACACCTTGATCATAATCATCATCACTGGCAAAGGTGTTCCTGACATGCATGCAGGGAATTATTGATGTGAGCACTTGGTAGGAAATTCTTCCCAGAAAAAGTTAAACAGAGAGAAACTGGCCTAAGGGACCCCTAAAGGCCTGGCTTCTGCAATCACTCAGTCAATCCTTAAGGGCAGTTAAACACTGTCCATTGTGTGGAGAAAGACTCAGAGAGAAGCCCTCTCCAGTGGACATTATGGCTGAATGGCCCAGATCCCCAAAGATTTTTAGGCACATAAGTCCCATTGATTTCAGTGGACATTAGGGGCCTAAATCGCCTGGAGGCTCTGGGCCAGTCCACCTGAGGAGTTATTTTGTGTCACAAAGCAACTAAACAATAGGGGCTGGTCTACAGTGGGATTTTTCCATAAAACCCCATCATGGCACTGCCCTGTCTAGAGAAGCTGCTGATGTTTTGAGCTGGTATCAAAGGCTATGTCTACACTTGGTAATTTAGGTCGACTTAGCATGTCCACACTATAAAATTAAGTCGACTTAGGGGGGAAACTTACAAAGTCGACCTAGAGCATCCACACTGGATGCCTAGGTCGACTTCTAGGGGCGAGGTGGACCTGGGAGAGGTCCACGGTGGCAGGGGGGGCACCCCTTGCCAATTGCCAGGGGGCTCAGCCTTTGCCCCATTGTACCTGTGTACAATGGGTCAAAGGGGGACAGGAACCCTGGCAGGGCATAGGGGCAGGGTGGGCAGGGCTCTGCCCTGCCCTGTGGGGGGGCATGCCAGGCTCCCCCTGTGTCCGCCCCTCCCCCATCAGGGAGGGCAGTGGGGGAGTCCTGGAGAGCCCTAAGTTGACTCTAAGTCGACTTAGGGCTACTCCAGGTCTACACTGGCTTAAGTCGACTTTAAAAAGTCGACTTAAGCCTAAAGTCGACTTTAAAGGAGGTTTAACAAAGTCGACTTGATTTTCCTTAGGTCGACTTAAGCAAACTGCTTAAGTCGACTTAAGGAAAATGTAGTGTAGATGCAGAGTAAATTAAGTCGACTTAAGCAAGCTTAAGTTGACTTAATTTACAAGTGTAGATGCACCCATGGAGACCTGCTCTAAGCAGAGTGAGATGGCATGGTGCTTTAAATACTCGTGGCCATCTGGAATCCTAACTATGCTATTACTCCCATCTTTGCTGCCCCTGGTGGTGTTGAACTGGTGGGAAAATTTAGGAAACAAATCTGTGAGAGTTAACACGCAGGCCCACCTGAACTAGCCCTTGCTAGGTATTGCGAATAATGGACTTCCTGCCGACTTGCCACATAACTTTGGGCAAACTGGGATGTCAGATAAAATACCTGGAGCAGGCAAGATGCAGAATCAGCCTTCAGGCTGAGGGTAGCGGGGCTATGGCTGAGAGAGAGAGCTGCTGTCTGGTTACAGAACCGGACATAGTGCTGATGTGGTGGGTTTCTACAAATGTTGTTGCTCGTGTTGTGCAGTTGGCTGTTGTTTTCGCCATCTCTGTTCAAAGTAAACAGCACCCAGGTCCATTTTGTGAATAAAGATAGGCTAACACGAAAGACCTGGCGTCCACATCCCAAAATTCTCTTTCAAACAGAAGATGTTCTGCTGCAAAGCCCCAAAATATGCTACCACTCAGCTAAGAGTAATAACAACATCAGAGCTCCGGTTCTCTCACCACTCTGCAGTTCATGGGTGGACCACAGAGCTTTCCCATCTGGGCCACAGCGCTGGTTCAGTCACGGCAGCGAAGTGTCAGCCTTCAACTGATAACATCATGTGAACCCCACTTAACATCAGCATCTCATGGTGGGTCACTGGCGGGCGGAGGGGAAGGACTGAATTTAGAACTTCTGGATCTTAATACATCATAATGGATCTCTACTGCCTGAGCTGTTAGTCAAGGCTCTGGCAGACTCATTAATTTCTAAGTGGCCTTTTCAATGGGAGATGGAGCATCACAGTGAATGGGTATGGCTCACAATTAGTTGTAAGTCTCATCAAAATTTTTCAACCTCCCCTTTTTTGGGTGGAATTAAAGGCCTTGCCCCCCTGAATTGGAAATTTAAATGATTTTTTTTGAAGTCCATATTTTTGAAAAAATGTGAAAATAAACTTGTTTTATTGTTTTTCTGTTTCATTTTTTTGTTTTGTTTTTTGTGCCCCTTTTTTCAATGGTAAAATGTGGAGAAGGGGAGAAAGGGAGAAAAAAGAACATTAAAAACAAAAGAATGCATTTTAATGAAAAATTTCAAATAAATCTTTCCCTTTCAAAACCTGCAGACGGAAATGACTTTGAAATTTTTAAAATCATCCAAAAAAAATGATTTCCCTTTTTTCAACCTGCTGTAATGACTGGTTTAGCCTTACCTAGAATTTCTACTTTCCACAAACCTAATTAATTTTAAATCAGGGTAGGGAAATAAAGAGTACAGTTACAAAACAGTGGGTGACATTCAGCATCTTAAAGATGTGGGGTTTTAAGTAACCAAGCATTATGGTTGCTGTAGTATCAGAAGTTGGGAGTGTAAGAACATGAGAGAATCTCCCATCTGAAGAAGTGGCACGTAATATAGTTGTAAAATCTCTGCTTTATAGCACATTTCCCTGAAACTCAGGGATGTTCAGATCTAAAGGCTTGGTTCATGGCCCATCCCCTAAACAAATTAATTCAGCTTTAGAAATGTAAGTTTAGCATTATGTCACTACAGTTTTAACTTTTACAGTTCTAACACATTTCATGTTTGTTGGCCTGTAGATCACCTGTAAAGTGAAGTCTAGGCAAAATTTCCTTTCCACTAACATTTGACGAACCTTCCAGCTCTTAACAGTCTAGATCAGGAGGAACTCATTCATACCCAACCATTCAAAAATGTCCCACTTCTGTGGTTCTCAAACTATTCTCCAGAGACGACAAGTAATCTGCAAAGTGGAAACCTCTTGAGATCCAACCAGTACAGAGAGGGGAGATATGGGTCTATGAGATGATCAGTCTCTTATAACATGGTTTGCAGAATGAAAGGCCAGGTCTACACTCGAGAGTTTTGTCGACAAATGTCAGCTTTAGATGACAAAATACTGCTGGTAAACACACTGCAATCAATGTAGACACTGTGTGCCCTTACAGCAGTGGAAGGACTGTCTTCCTTCGGAGTGGTAAAATTGACAAGAAAGCAGGACACGCACAGGGCAGATGGTTCACAGCTCCTGGCTGCTAGCTGGGATGCAGGCAGCTGGAACCCAGCTCCTGGCTGTGAGCCAGGATATGGGTGGCTGGAGCATGGCTCCTAACTGGAACCGGAAAGTAGAGGGGCAGCCCACAGGAAGCCCAGGCAGCTCCCCATCCTGCCCCTTAGGTTGGTGGAAGTGCTTCTGGTGAGGACACATTCCACAGATCCAGGATAGCATTGTGGACATCACCCACCCTGTAATTATAGCAGTGGCTGTAAGCTGACAGGGTTTGACAAAACTGGTTCCCAGTTAGGCAGCAGCAGTTTTATTTTTGGTCACCAGAAGGCACTCTTCAACAGCATTTCTGCAGCGGAGCTTGGAGCCAGGCTAGAAACCCTGGTCGCCACGGCAACCTAGCGCCTGGGTTTTGTTGAGCACTGTCTTATGTAGACTTATTTTTTTCAGGGTAGACAACGCCAAAACATTGTGGAGCCAGGGCCCCATCATAAGAAAATGATAGTTATCAAATGTCATCTAATGTTGCGATTATCAGACCTTGCTTAATCTCTAACTTCCATCTGCTTTTTGCCTCAGAAGAGACGGATGAAAATGCGACGGCTAAAGCTCTCTTCAACAGCACGTCCCCGTTGAGAGAAGAAGGGCTCCCATCATGCAACTGGCAGCAGACCTCGGGGGTGGCACCTAAAGTCATCCAGAACTATGTGTATTCCAGGCCTCCCCCATGGTCGGAGACTCTGCCGACAATCTTTGTAATCACGCCCACCTACACCCGGCCAGTGCAGAAGGCTGAGCTGACCCGGCTAGCCAACACCTTCCTACATGTGCAGAACCTGCACTGGGTGGTGGTGGAGGACTCTCCCCGGAGGACCAACCTGGTATCCAACCTGCTGGAGAAGGCAGGACTCAATTTTACCCACCTGAATGTGGAGAGCCCCCAGAGTCTGAGGGTGGGTGGATCCTGGATCCCATCCCACAAGCCAAGGGGGACACTGCAGAGGAACCTGGGGCTGCACTGGCTGAGAGACAGCTTCAACAGCACGCAGCCGCCAGAAGGGGTGGTGTACTTTGCTGATGATGATAACACCTACAGCCTGGAGCTCTTTGAGGAGGTATGAGCCATTGCACTTCATGAAAAAGAAAAAGAAAATGTAGCTGTAGCCCAGAAAGACCACATCCTAGTCTGTGCTCTGCATTTACAGAGGACCCTGACGTAATGGTACTAGTGTGGTTCTCCAGCACCAAAGGGGTGGGGGAGATTTGATAGCCCCACTCAAGACTCCACATCAGTTTGTGCCATGGAGCTCTGCTCCACAGGTGTTCCCTCTGCCTTCACGTGCATGGTGGTTGGGTGCAGTGTAGATGAAGCCAAAGAACTGGCAGCTATGCAAATCTACCAGCCATTTTTCTCAGTAAGGAAGGAGTGCTCCAGCCATGGAATGCAGATGCAGGGCAACTCCGCAGCTGCTCTGTGAACTGGATGGGTAATTCTGTCACAGCTAAGTGGCATGGCCATGCATTATGCTGCATGTTGGGGCTAGGATATGGTGCTAAGTCTTTGTGCTCATTGCAAAGGGTGTGTGGATAAGTGTCTAAAGCTAAAGATAGCTAAAGATGAAGAGGCAGAGAGATGCTGTGGCTCCTGGTGAGTGGCTACCACCATGCTAGCATATATAGATCACACACCAATGGGCTGCACCCGCAAAAGGCTCCTCTTAACGAAGTCTGTTCTGGGAGGGTTTGTAGAGTAAATGCTGTAGACCAGTGGAGGGTCAGGGTGAACTGATTTGATTTGGTTTTGAAGCACCAAAACAAAAACTTTACTCAAAACTCAAACCTGCCCTTCAGCTCTGTATGAAGGCTGGAAAAAGTTTGGTCAACTTTCCAGTCCCTCGTTGTTTCCCTTTCCTCATTCCTCTGTACTCTGGGTTCCAGCTGGGAGAAGAACAAGGATGCAATGAGAAAGATCTACCCTCATGATATTTCTAGCCGAGCCAGAAGCAGGAATCCAAAGGAGAAATTTCATGGGAAAGCCAATTGTTCTGAGTCTTCCAGGCTACTGCAAACTCAAGGGAGTGATCATCCAGTAAGGTTCACCTGTCACTAATTTAAAACAAATCCTAGGGCACCGCCTGAAACACACGCCCGGTTTATCATATGGACCCCTTTTCCAGCCTTTAGAGCTTTTTTAGATCCCCTGGAGGAGGACAAGAAGCCTCATCATTCTTCATTAATTCATCCTTTTCTGCTTCCTCCATGGGCACTCTTACTGAGCCCTTTGCATTTTTAGAAAGTGGCCCTGGATGGTGTGGGTCACAGCACAGAGAAGGTTGCTGGGAAAGAGGGCAAGGGAGTGTCAAAAGAGGGTGGCTGGTTTTGGAGCTTGCTTGAGGGAGGCATAGGATGGAGTCAGTTGGAGTGAATAGTAAGAACCTGGAGGCCTGGTCAGGGTTATGTTGTGATTTAGCCACACTGGGAATGTTCATATTTCTGGGGAACAATAGGCTAACCTGGCCAATAATAGGTTAGATAGGATCTGAAAATTCTGTGAGGAAGGTAGGACTCTGTGTTTCCCCCTCTGTCTCTGGGGAAGAGTAGGTCGCAGATGATGGGAGGTTAAAGAGCTATGGTGCTTGAACAGTCAGGTGAAGAGCAGAAGAGAATGATTGGAAGGAACAGGACAAGAGGGAAGTAAAACTGACCTCAGAGTTCATGGTCATTGCAAGGTCACCTCATTGGCCCATGAAGTGAGAGTGTTCGTGGACAGAGTATCCTGCCAAAAACTACTTGGTTGCATAGGAAGTCAGGGGTGGTGGGTGCCCAGTGTCTGTAAGACTGAGGAAGGTGAGATTGATGCTGTGCTCATGGATACAGAGAGATCTATCTCTATGCAATGGGGTGATGAAGGGGATGAATGGAGAGAGGGTGAGTAGGAGAGTGGGGGAAATGGGGTAGCAGGGTGATGAGAACAAGTTACTTTGATTTCACCACTGTGAAGAAGGGTTTGAAGGATGGGAATGTGGGCATGTGAGCAGGGGTTGTGAGGGTGTTGAAGAGGTACAAGCACAAAGTCAATAAAGCAATTTATGTGGGCAGGAAGAGTGGGGGTGGGAGTGATCATATGGGCAAGATAGAGAGGAAGGGATGGGGGAAAACCAGGGGCAGTCTGGCGGGTGGAAGTGAGAAGAGAGAAGGAAAAGGATGGACGGAGTTAAAAGCAGGGTGGTTTGTGCAGGTGATGCTGGGGGAAAGGGTGACAGAGTGGTAGGGAATGGTACACATAGGGAGGTGGGGGTGAAATGACAGCATTGAACCTTTTACTACACTGCTTCTCTCTGGCACACAGATGCGCTATACGAGGAGGGTATCCGTATGGCCAGTGGCCTTCGCTGGGGGTCTGAGGTACGAGTCCCCCGTAGTGAGCCCAGCGGGGAAAGTGGTGGGCTGGAAAGTGGTTTTTGATCCTAATCGGCCCTTTGCTATTGACATGGCTGGATTTGCAGTCAGCATCAGACTGATCTTGGAGAGGCCTCAAGCCACTTTCAAGCTGGAGGGAATTAAAGGAGGCTACCAAGAAAGCAGCTTGCTGAAGGATCTGGTGACTATGGATGGACTGGAGCCTAAAGCAGCCAACTGCACAAAGGTCAGCATGACAAGGGATTTCAAAGCACAGCTCCACCGTCTGGGTTCTGCATTAAATCTCCCTTATACGCATACCCTCCACCTGCCATGTCAGCTCCTTGCTCATCCTGTCACATTACTTTCCATCCTCCATTGCATCCAACCTTCTGCCAAAGCACATCAGCACTGAGCAATATTTAGGCAAATGTGTTAATGTGTGTGAAGTGCTTTGCAGAGGAAAAGCCGTGTGAGTCCAAAGAGTTGTTGCAGTCATACATTATAATGATATTATTAGAGGTGGAATCACATCCTGATGCCCTCCCCAAATTCCAGGGCTTGTGCGGGATTGGTGTTCTGTAGTCAAGCCTGTCTCTCTTCATTGTTGTTGTTTATTTCATTCATGTATATATTAATTTGTTGGGTACATGAGCTCTTCCAAACTCTGACCTAGCTCTAACTCAAGTCACTTTCACTCAGACAACGGCCATATTTTGGAGCCCTAATTAGTCTGAAACTAACACATTGGGAATTTTGTCTGGATTTATCCATGGAATCCAAAGCCCCTATGATCTCTCTTTTTATTTCCCTGTAGGTTTTGGTCTGGCACACAAAGACCGAGAGGCCAATGCTAGCTAATGAAGGCAAACATGGATTTTCAGACCTAAGGATGGAAGTGTAAATGGAGGGGTATCCCCAGGCTGTGAGTATCTCTGTGCCTTTGACCTTTCTACTATTCTTGTCAATATCTCTCTGTAAAGCACTGAGCTCAGCCCAGTTCACAGACACACCACCCCAGCCTGTTCTCATTAGATCTGTTGAGAATGGTTCTAGCAACAGTGACTGAATAACCTCAGTGGCTTTCTCTTGCTACTTAATGTAGTTCCAATGCCTGTTTCTGGTAGGGACACAGTTAGAAATGTGACACAAATTTCCCAGCACGTTTTGGTTTTCGGGTAGGCTAGCATTTGAATTCATGGATCTGAGGTTTTGGGTCCATGCCAGAACCAAATCCAGAAGAGCTTTTTTTGTTTCTGGTTCTGATGTGACCAAAATCTTATGACAAGACTTATCTAAGAAGGTTTCCACCATTACAGCAAAAACACCTGCAAATCTAGCTGTTCTTGTGAGATTTCCATCAATTGCAGGATCCAGTGGCCAGTGTCATGTCAGTGCCGGGAGTGACATAGCAGCTCTAAGGTGCTAGAACCCAGGAGCTATAATAGCAGTCATGGGAGGGCTACATAACCTCACTGCAGCCTACAGGAGAGATTTTCCTTCCCCCATTATTGCAGAACATTCTACTGCCCACCTGCTGGATTTGACACACTTTCTGCCATGGCACACACCTGTTGCAAAGCGCAGTAGGCTGAGGGACTTAAATTCCTGTGGAGATGCTCCCCAGAGAAGGGAGCTGGGAGAGCCGCCTGCCACTTCTCAGTTCCGGCAGAGACAGCCACGTGCCGGCTGGCTCTTGCCGGGACCAGCCGCCCATCTCCCAGGCTCTCCAGCCAGGGTTCCAGCAGGCAATCTCCTCCTGCTGGAGCCCTGATTGGGGAGCCCTTCTCCGCGGGACCGCAGCTCCCCTGGCAGGGAAGCCGCGGGTCTGGGGAGAAGGGAGCAGGGCTCCCCAGGGAACAAGGGAGCCACAATGGCTCCCTTCTGCCAGGGAGCCAAGCGGGGCTCCCTTGTCTCCCCTGCTCTAAGTTGACCAAGTTGACTTAGGGCATCTACACTGGCAAAGTCAACTTAATAAAGTCAACTTAGACACTAGTTCAAATTATAATGAGGTGTTATTAATTCGAAGTAGTTTTTCCTTAATTCGATTTAAGGAGCAGCTTAAGTTAATTAAGGAAAGCCCAGTGTAGACGTGGATTAAATTAAGTCGATTTAAGCCTGCTTAAATTGACTTAATTTGTAAGTGTAGATGCACCCTCTGTGCCTGAGCCCCAGAAGACTGCTTCAATCTGGCTCTAGCTCAAGCTGTAGAGACTGTTGTGTTTAGTTGGAGGGTTCCTACATCAATCCCTGGTGTATCAGCTGAGATGGTGCTCATCCCTTACTCTTCATGGAAGACATGCAGATTTCTGGGTGATTGGCTGCCATGTAAAACCCTCCATCCATAAACAGATTGATGGATTCATAGCCATTGTGTGGCCTACACACTAGGGATGAGGAGACGTTCCATTGTACAACATTCTCCATTGTGGTTGGAAGTCATGCTGGTTTTTTCTTTCCCCACTATTGTGCACTGTGCTCAAAAAGGACACTCTTTCTCTTCTTTATGGTGCTCCCTCCCTCTCACATTTCCCCTGGCCAAGCACTGAGTCATCTTCTGTAACAAATGCCTGTGCCACATGCTCTCTGAGGGATGATTTCCTGCAGTCATTTTTTATGAGATAAGAAACAATCTGCAACCCAGACAAGGCTGAGATATTCATGCACCACCAGTGGCTTCTCTACTGGAAAGATTTTGTCCCTCTCTGTGACTATCTTAGCTAGCTGGCATAGGCCAGATTCTCAGCTGGTGCAAAAGAGGGCAGTTCTGTTGACTTCACGGCCCATTTGCAGCAGCGGTGAATTTGGCCCCATGTCTTCATTCAGTGCAGCTGTTCCAATATTCCAGACTGTGTGTACCACCCATTCTGGTAGGGATCTCCAAAGCAGCAGGGAAACAGTGTGAAGACACTTAATTGAAAAGTCCAGCAGCCTCAGCCAAGGGAGATTATACTGGGGACAGCATGGGGAGCCAGGCCACAATGCAATGCCCCTGCTTAAAATTTTAAACCAGCACTACCAGTGGTGCTCTGCTAAGAAGCCAAGATCCCCATCTGCATTCTTTGCCACTGTCTGGCATCAGACCCGATGAGTTTCCATGGTTGCCTGGACTTAAATTCGTAGAATCCCATGCAGAGAAGACAAAAGTAAAATATTTCCCTTGGGGCAATTCAGGCTTCTGCGGCTACACTACTAGGCATATTTCTGTCTCTTCGAAAGCATGTGATGTCTCTCAGCTAGGGATCTGTCCCTGGTATGGGTTAGATCTGTCCAGTAGACTCCATGGCCTCTCTGAAAATATCTATCTCCCCTTCAAAGTGATAGCTTAGCTCCTGGGGATAAGGACCAGGCAGAAGCTCCTTGCTGCTGGATTCAGCATTTTATTAGCTCGCAGTTAGAGTACTTGCAAGCCTTCCTGGCACAAGTTTGTAGTAAGGGTGCTCTTCTCTTAGATACCACAAGCACATGGCGAGGGGACACACCAGTCATGGAGATAACAGAGACCTCACTCCAGTATCTACAGCCACAAATACCATCTACTTCCTGCTTATCACATGCCCCAGCACCATTGACAGTGCCTTACTAAATGAGTGTCATTTTGGTGTGAACCTGTGAAATGCTGCCATATTATCCACATTAAAGGGGATGTGAAAAGGGGGAACAATTATACCCATGTCTTTGTTTTCTTTGAGTATGAGTGATGGGAAAGGCCTGGAAGTTTAAAAAGAAAAAATCTTTTTTTTTTTTCCCTAACGGTTTCTGCACTAGGAATTCTGATTTTATTCTCCCTGCCATACTTTGTGGAGGACTGAAAACTGGTGGGGTTAGAGACCATGAGTGTGGTCCTCAGCCCCACACCCCTCCCTCCAACCTCTTTAGGCCAGGCGAAAGAGCAAACATGACATAACGGGGCCCTAAAAAACCCCATATCTAGCCAGTGAAGGGTTCGCCGAGTGCAGCCACTGCAGAAGAAAGCTATATGGCTGTTCTTTGAGCATCACCTTGCAAATCTGGGTGCAAGGGATATGCTGGGGTAGGAAGGGAGTGTCAGGGATGGGACAGATCATTAGGGTTGTCTAAATTACACTCACGGCCCCAGAGCAGTGCTAGATAAGGAACATTCAAAGATCACTTAAAGCCACCCTGGCACCTCCTCCTCCAAGGCTACAAGTTGTGTATTGGTCCTCTAAGAGTCAAAGCACAGACTCTCCCCTGTAACGAATTCCAGAGGGGAGCCATGTTAGTCTGTTTCAGCAAAACAAAGGAGGAGTCCTCTGGCACCTTAAAGACTAACACATTTATTTGGGCATAAGCTTTCGTGGGCTAGAATCCACTTCATCAGATGCTGCTCAGCTAATCACCCTATGTGATTCGTTGAGAGGGCATACAGTTATCATTCAGCCTTCTGAAAAGGCTTTTAAAAAACTTGTTTTGGTTAATGTTTTGAGATCTACTGATGAAAAGCCATGTATGAGCGAATGTAGACAGGTGGCAGCATGTGACCTGCCAGATGGGAGCCTCCTGGTGATGATCTTGGGGAATAAATAGCTCAAGCAACTCCCTGGTCTGGTGGCCTGTGCTCCAGCTTTTTGGAGTCTCTGGTCCAGACCTCAGTTCCCCCCTTTTGGGATACAGTCTAATCCCAGCTGACCCATTCTTCATCAGTGGCCACCAGTCCAGTCACCACATACTGGTAGTCTGGGGAAGGCAGGAGGGACCCAGGCCCACCCATTTCTCCAAGCCCTGGCCCACATCCATGCCTCCCACAGGTACATTTTACCCTTGTATTAGGGTCAGGGCTATAACTAAGCTCCAGCAGTCCCAGGTCCTGCCTCCCGCAGCTGGCATAGCAGTACATCCTTCAGCCCCACAAACCAGGAGAAAACTGCCAAGAGCAGAGGCTGCAGCCCTCTTATATACCAAGCTCCTGAGCCCTGATTGGCTCCATAACTGTCTGCTCCTATTGGCTGCTCCTTTTCTGTAGAGCTTTTAACCCCTTGCATAGTGGAGGGGGGAAACTACCCCACTATAGCAAGGTATATATTATATGATTATTATTACATATTGTTTACAAACTCACTTAAGGGAAATGTACTCTCTGTTAAGCATTCAGTTCCCATTTCCTTGTGAATCAAGAGCCTAAGAAAGCTCACAAGCCACATTTCTGAGACCTCCAACAAGTCCTCCAGAAAAGCCAGGGTTACCCAGAATTGACCTTCCTTTTAGTCTTAAAAGAAAAAACATGTTGGGGGGAAGGGGCATTATTCTATTTTACAAAACTCTTTAGGCCCCTTTCTACATCATAAAGGAATGAACAAGAGCAACCCTTTTTAAAATTTTCTTTGCAGCAGGCATGTGTGTGAGAACTGCCTAAGTATTCTATGTAATCTACCATTACATTTTAATGTCATCCATCTCCCATGCCAGTGTACTGATTGGAATCAGCGCTTCACTGGCTATATAAAAGAACCATCGTTACGCATGGTGATGAAAGGGCTTGTTTCTCATCCATGTTATAAAGTAGCCTCTTCTTGCCCTGCAGACAGTAAAAAAATGATAGTGCTGCATTAGAGAACCGTGACTGAACCCTGCTGCATGCTCAAGTGACAGCCAGTCCTGTCTATGTTTGAGTTCAAGGGTGTTCAACCTTTTTGGGTGAGGGGCCACATTTCAATTCTTTTCTCACTCAGTGGGCCGGTGAGCAAATTTGGATAGATAAGGGAGGGGAGAGCGTGGGGAACATAAACAGGGCAGGGGGAGCAAGGCAGAGTGTGGGAAACAGACACAGGCACGGTAGGGGTAGTAGAAAGGACAGGGATGGAAGGGGAGCCTGGCAAGGCAGGAGAAGAATAGCAGGAAGGGGTGGGGTGTCAAGGGTGGGGCAGGAGGGCAGAGGAGCAGTGTGGCTGAGTGGTGGGACCCACTACTTCCTCTCCCCTCAACCACACCGGTTCCCAACCCCCCCCCCCATCCTGCACTGGATCAGCTCCCTGAACCCTTCCCCCTACACCGGCTCCCCAGCCCTGGGCTGCCCCATGCCCTCACGCTGCACCCCCACAGCCCAATCCTGGCCCTGCATCCTCTCCCCCTGGACTCTATCCCAGCCCCATGCCATCCCCGCACTACCCCTCATCCTCGGCCCTGATCCCAGCCCCCCCGCCATTCCCCTGGGCCCTTTCCCAGCCCTGTGCCACCCCCATCCCATCCTTGCAGCATCTCCTGCCCCACACTAGCTTTCTAGCCCGATCCTGGCCTCGTGCTGCACCCCCCCCTTGGCTTCCCGGACCCCTTCCCCAGCCTTGTGCCACACCAGGCCCAGTTCTGACCCCGCATCTTCCTCCCTGGGCCGGAACCCAGCCCCATGCCACCCCCAGAACTCCAGGCTGCCCTGATCCCCTCGGGGTCACGTCTGCCTCACTGTCGGGCCCACAACCCCACCAGGCTCCCTGTGGCCTTGCCTGGGGGCCCATGGCAGGAGTGGGAGCCCCGCTGCGGCTTCCTGCATCCTCCGCCGGGGCTCCAGCCAGGCCAGCCACAGCCCCTGATGAGCCCAGCTGGAGCCGCCCCTGCCACCTTGCTGCAGCCCCCGCCAGGTCCTGCACTGGGCCTGCCGTAGCCACACCTGGCCACTGCTTCCAGGTGACCCACGGGCCTGCTTCCAGCCCCTGGAGGTCTGGATTCTGGCCCGTGGGCCATAGGTTGGACAAGGAGCCAGTTACAATACAACTGTACCTCTTGAACCAGGCATAGCACTGTTTCACTTTGTGGCATAGAGGGTCCCCACCACGTCTCAGCCATGCCCTCCAAACCTTGGACTCGTCCCAGACTATCGCATGTTTAAAGAATACAGCCACTGTCCCTTCTACTTCATGAAGTGGAACAGTGTTGAACAGAACCTAGGAACACCACGCTCAGAACTGGGTCTCCTGGCAGTGTATGTATGTCTGCATCCGCACCTTCCTTACTCCATTTCTTGTTTGGTTCTGCAGGGGTAAAGGGGAAAGCTTATTCCAGAGATGTGTCAACAGCAGCTTCCCACCTCACCAGTTCTGCTCAGCACTTTGTTGTTACCATGGAGAAGGGCCCAGGTTGTGGCCATGTCTACCAACACCCCACTGCCCCAAACTCAGTTGAAAACCAGGGTCAGAGCTCATGTGGTGACCTATGAGTATACAGAATTTTACCTTTGACTTTATGCACTGGCCACCAATCCCTGGCTGTGAAAGCTCTCCCGGGTCCTGTGTTTTCAACCATTTTTTGGAAGACAACTTTATCAGAAAGAATCTAACATCATTGCTACACCATGAAGCAACATCATCTGGGCTGTCCAGACAACAGAACGTTTGGTGTGGATCCTGGATCCCCCAGAATCATCTGTTGTGAGGACATGAAACTTGAGCTTCTGCAAGGCTGTGGCCAGCTGTGACAGTTTGGAGGAAGGAGATCTTGCGTGAGCACAAGGGAAAATCCATCAGCACAAACAGCATTGTTTTCAAAACTGCTTGAAAGCAAATCTAACCTGAGGGCATGTCCCTCTGAAGATGCAATGCTTGGCAGGGCTGTCTCAGTCTGAGACACTCTGGTCTCTTACACACACTTGGGGAGACATTTAAGTGAAAGAATTTAATTCTGTATTTGGGATCTCAGACACCTTCTCCAAGGATTTGGTGCTAATGTGGGCACCTTAACAGAGAATTGGGCTCCATGTTTCAAAACTAGGACCACACAGTGTCAAATCCTCATGTGCTGAGTTCTTTGGATCAACACCTTCTCCCTGGCCAGGGAGAGACAGACCTTCCATTTCCTGTGCCTCACAGGCTGTCTTGTTGTGACACTGGAAAGCAGGGGCAGTGCCCGGATGGACTTTAGAGCCCTGTCCACAGCACTGGAATCTTTACTGCACAAGCATGAGGCATTTGCGTTGATAAACAGTCTTGGGTTTTATATGTGGAATTTTTCTTCGGACTCCAACCTAGAAATAGATCTCTCAGGAGTGGAGGGGGATGGCCAGTGGTCAGCCATGAGGAACTGTAAGCCTCTGATCGCCCCCGAGGGAAGGTAGAGGGACAGAGAACACCACCACCAAGAAACAAACCTTGAGAAACCGAAAGTGGGAAGACAGCAAATGGCAACTAAAGAGCAGTGAAGTCAAGAAGGACCAAACTTTGAGAAGACTGTTTGGCAGTGTGAGGAGAAAAGAGAGTATGTGCAGTCCAGAACAACCTCATTCCCCTGGTGGGGCAGGAAACAGGCAGCCTGAAGAGAATTCAGAGAAAGAGGAAGCAACAGGAACTGACGCTGAACAGGATTTAAAGCACAAGTGTTTGTATAGTATGGAAGGGGCTGTTATTCAAACTCATAGAGGAAAAGTCCTTGAACAATCCTAAAACACCCTTTTGATCAAACCTTGAAAACAATCTTCCCTGGCGCCATTCCCCCAGGCTTTCACAATGCATTGAAGCTTTCCGGGACTGGGGGAATTAGAGAAAAACATGGTCTGAGCAACTGAGCTACCCCCCCCAAAAAATCTGGGCATATCTATCAATGTGTTGGCTGATTTAAATTATGGTCCTTTTCTGTCTATTTCCTGGTTTTTAGCTTTGGTGATCTGACATATTTATGAAGGAGATACTTTCTCCCCGTCTTCCCAAACTCTTCTAGATCTCACTGAGGAATAGCAGTGCATGCAGTGCAGAAATGTCCTATGTTTCTTGTTCCCTGTGGGGGGAGGGTTAACTAAGGTCTCTAATCAGCAAAATAATCAGAAGCACAGCAATGAGGGGAGTAAATTATAAGGGAAAGAAAGATACTCGATGTGAAAGGTACAGGTGGAGTTAATAGTTTCCCCACTCTTCCAACCCTCGCAGAATGCATGCAGGTGATTGCCCCAGTCAAAACATATAAAATTATGGGAAAGTTCTGAGAAAAGGCCACTGAAAATGTCTGAGACATAGATATTGGTCTTGTCCTACTCTCCTGGAAGTCAGTAGCAGACCTCCCCGTTCGCTTTGAAGGGAGCGGGTATAAAAGGGAACATAGAAGAGATATGAAACCAGCCTGAACAGAAGGCATGAGAAATAACATAATGGGTGGCGAGCAGAGAAACAGGGAGAGGCCTCAGTGTGAGTGTGGAGGGTCTCAGGCCAATACCTTAATGGGTCAGTGGCCACATCACTAACAGGTCACCACTGGGGGTCACCTCACTTTGGAGGTGAAGAAGTGACTAGGCCAGGGAGACTGAGCTCCTCTCTTGCTCCTAGAAAGAATCGCCCAGGGCAGAGGAGCAACACGTTGGCAGGGAACATTGTGAGGGAGGCCTTGCTTTGACATAGCACATGCTGGACCTGTCCTGGGTCCAGAGGTGGTCAGTCTGTAAGGTCGTCAGTTGTCTGGGCCCTGAGTCCCTCCCTTACTTGAGTGGGTGAGTCTTTCATTCTGGTGGGCTCAGCCCACCTATCCCAGTCATCACATAGACTGGGTCATTTCACTAGCACTAGACTGATACCAGCATTAAAAAGAGCAAGTGACCGCCTCTGTGCCTCCTTTATTTCTGGTATTAATGAACAAGCAAGAGAAGGGAAATAAAGGGGCTGATTTAAGAGCTTTCATTTTCCTGTGAAGCGAGGATGCCCTTCCACAGGGAGGGCAGGGTTGATTGCCAAGAGGAAAAGGAAGTGTCTTTGTTCAGTAAAAGATGTTAGAAGCTCAGGAGAATGGTTAGAATCTCTTTAGAGTTGCTTTGAGTGTAGTACCTAGTGGCCATTTCTATCTAGGTTTTTACATGGCCTTCATCACCATGGTAACTGAGTGTCTGCCAGGGATTGGTGGATTTTTTTTATTCTCACAGAACCCTGTCAGAAAGCAAATTATTAATTTCCCCATTTTACATATGGGGAACTGAGACACAAAGAGTCTGAGGCTAGCTGTGCACAATAAGACTTCTTGCCAACATAGCTACATTGGTCAGGGGTATGGCAAGGTGTGGTGTCTGGCCGACAGAGCTGTACTAGCCAAAGCCCCTGCCCCTCTTGTAACTGTAGCTCCAAAACTGTGCTTCATTGGGTATAGCTTAGTTCACTCAGGAGGCTGAAATAAGTTATACCAGCAAAAGTACAGTTTTGTCAGGATAAGCTGTGTTCACACTGGAAGCACTTTGCCAGCATGGTATACAAGTGTATCCATACCAGCAAAACATTCCTCATATAGACCTGGCCTGAGGACTTGTTACACTTGAAACAGGCCTTGACACATCAATGTTTCTCGACCAGTTTTAGTAGCCTGTTGCCTAGCTCCACTGCAGAAATATAATAGAGGAGTGCCTTCTGGCAACCAAAAGTAAAATTGCTAGTGCCTAGCTGTGAGCCAATTTTGTCTACCCCTGACTTGAAAGCTTTGCCATTATAGCTTTACTACTAGTAAAGCTATGCCATCAAACCCTCCTAGTTTAGACACAGCTTAGGCCATGTCTATGCTATAAGGACTATAGTACCATACCTATAGCACTAGTGTAGCCCTGTAGGGTAGATGCAACAGTGATGGGAGTGGTTTGTCTGTTGCTGTAGAGATTGATGGTGACTAGGGTGACAGAAGCATTCTTCATAGAATCATAGACTCATGGAAATGTAGGGCTAGAAGAGACCTCAGAAAGTCATCAAGTCCAGCCACTGAACTGAGGCAGCACCCACTAAACTTCCAAGTAAATTCTTCCATTGACCTAGCTGCATCTACACTGGGGGTTAGCTGGCGTAGCTACAGCACTTAGGGGCAAGGATTTTTCAGACTCCCTAAGTGACAGAGCTATGGCTTCTATGGCAAAAAAAAAAAAGAAACCCCTCTTTTGCTGGTATAGCTTATACCACTCTCCCAACAAAATAACCAGCACCAGCAAAAGGCTACATTGCAGTCTGGGAGTCCATAATCACAAGACCATTCTTTCAGTCTGGTACCTAACGGACATTTGAAACAATCTGGTGCAATTGGTAGTTTCTTCATAAAAGAGACAAAGGATAGCAGGGAGTGCTAGCAGGGACTTGGGAATTCACAGAGCTATGAGGAGGTCAAAGACTGGAAAAGCAAGAGATCCAATATGTTTGGATGGCAGCTTTTGAGGAAAGTCCTAAGAGTGGAACAGCAATGAATGCTACAGGTCAGGTTACAGATGCACAGTGAGAATTGGGAAGGATCAATACAAGGCTGGAATAGCAGGAAAAACTGCAGATCTGGCTTGCGATGCTTAACTGTGTGGGGAAGGCATAACTACCTAGATTTAAGCAGCGTATTTGTATCTTATTTTCATGTTCTCTAAGATGCATCGGAGTCAACGAACAATAAATATTATTAACCTTTCCTGGTGCAATAGGAGAAAATAATATTAATGAGAGAGAGAATGTCAAGGAAGTCATTTGTAATGGTGGCTTGTTTATAATGAATGGTACATGGGGCATTAAACATGATGTGAAACAGTCAGTATAGAATGGTTGTCTTACTTACAGTGCAAGAAGCTGCCTCCTTCCGATAAAAAGGCAGTGACTTTCTAATAGTGAGTGTTCTGTGGAGACAGCATCCATTCTTCTACGTCAGAAGGTTTCTAAGGGTTTTAGAGTTTAGTCTTCATCTGATGCTAGAGTCACAAGGGACGGCAAAGATTAATAGTATAGTTTCCTATCTTGGGGGCTGTGCATGCTGAAGATGTGATGGGGATGAAGGTAGTGGTGGAGAGGACTATGGGCAGCTGCAGGGGGACTGGGTGGGGAGCTGAGTAGGGATGGATGGAATTAGAGGGGTGGAGGGGACAAGGAGACTGGCTGGGTTAGTGGCCTGGAGAGGGGTGGAGGGGACAAGGAGAGTGGGTGGGGGCTGGGTAGTGGTGGAGGGGACTGCATGGCAGGAGTGGGGACTTCGTGGGGGGCTGGGAAGGGATGGATGGAGTTAGAGGCCTGTGGAGGGGGCATGGGGAGAAGGAGACTGGGTAGGGGCTGGGTAGCAGTGGCGAGGACTATGGGCAGCTGGAGGGGGACTGGGTGGGGAGCTGGGGAGGGATGGATGGAGTTAGAGGCCTGGAGAGGGGTGGAGGGGACAAGGAGACTGGTGGGGGCTGGGGAGGGGTGGAAGGGATTATGGATGGCTGGAGGGGGACTAGGTGGGGGGCTGGGGAGGGATGGAGGAGGTTGGGGGATGGGTGGGGGCTAGGGACAGAGGGGCCTGGGGAGGTTTGGGGGCTGAAGGGGGGTGGAGTGAAGATGCGGGAAGCTGGGGAGTTAGGAGGGCTGGAGTGGGGGTTTGGGGGCAGGGGTGGGATGGGGGCCACAGCCCTGGATCTTTTTGCTATCCAGCAACGCCCCTGGGATGAGGGATGAAAGGAAGGGGAATAGGTTACATTGTCTTAATTCTCAGATCATGACATCTCCATCCCAGCCTGCTTTTAAGCCTTCAGGTGGCATGGTCTTTAAGGCTGCTGACAGCCAAAACTGAAAGTGACCTGCAAAGGAGCTGTTCAGAGCTGCAAATCAGGGTTGGTGTTGCTTATCCATGAGACACCATCACTGAGTTGCTTGTGTTTCTTCCCTCAGAGAGTGGACAATGCAAGTAAGGAAGTGGATGAGTGGGATACAGGAATGTGTAAGGACAGTCAGCTCCAAATCTCAAGGTGGAGCAGATGGAGCCAGGAAAAGATTCATAAAACTGAAAACCTGGTTCTTCTCCATCTGAAATCTTTCTCCCTTGAATTCTTCTGCACAATGCATGTGCCACAGGACTCTGTTTACTTTCCTAATGTTACTTTTCCATGCAACCAGTTGCTGCAATTTCTTCAGGAGCATTCCCCAGTTATGAATTGGAGGGTTGGATCAAGGAAACTGCAGATGGAAAAGGAAGTTTGACCTGTGTTGTTGTGAATGTGGGCGTGGGGCTGGATGATGATAAATAGGTGACAAGGTGGGGCTGCGGGATCATGAAATGGTGGGTGAAATGAGGGATGAGTGATGGCAAATGGGAGAGTGGATGATGAAAGGGAGAGGTTCCCCACAAGTGGAGCAGGAGGTGGTGACATAGACATGCTTGGTATTAATTTGAGGCCAGAAATCTGGTGGTACGTGGGCCCTACTTTAACAGAAAGATGAGGGCTTTCTGAACCAGTGGCATAATCACTGATAACAGTGTTGCTCACTCCTAGGCGTTCATCAGGAGAAACACTCTGCAGCCATTTCCAGGATGAAGACAGAGATGTCTGGTGGCCAACAGGAGGAGGTCAAAATTTGAGAGGCCTAAATAACACAAGATAATCATTTTTTAAAACCTTATGGTTTGAAGGCCAGCCTCATGACGTTGGGGTGTGAGGGGAGGGCGTCTAATGTGATTTTTGAATGTTTGGCGTTGCCAATAGAGCTTGTCCAAAGAAGATTCCTTTTCACACAAAAAAATTCAAAATTTATTTTTGTTCCAAATCAGAACATTTTTGACCAGCTCTAGTTGGCAACATGACAATAATGATAAATAGTATCTTACATTACTTACCCTGAAGGCTACCAGAGCACTTCCCAGACCGTCTGAGATGCAGTTAAATATTTGAATGTGGGACTATGGTTACAAAGTCACTTATAGGCAAGGCCGCAGGTGGTGAGCAAGGCCTTCCTATATGCTTCTGCTACCAGGTTCCAGTGGCTTCTTAACAGACAGCCAAGGCTTCTTCCTCCTCCCCAGCCCATTGCTCCCTCAAAGTCTCCTTCACTCCCATGGTGCATCTCAGAGCAGCAAGTGAGGGAAAGTGCTGCTTCCTGGCCATGTGCAGCAGTTCATTCCAGATCCAGCCATGGCATGGGGGAAACTGATCCGGAAACATTACAAAGAACATTTGAGCCAATCTAGAAAGCGGTTCTGTTGCAAATGATGAAGAAAAAAATGAGCTGGGAAAGAGACTGGGGCCATGCAATGAGAAAGAAGGATAGAAAACCCACAAGGCTAACGAGGAGAAAAATGGTCTTGAAGCTAATGCCCATGGCTAGGCGTCAGGATGCCTGGGTTCTGTTCCTACTTCTGTCACTGATTTGCTGTGTGCCCTTGGGCTAAGTCAGTCCCATCAGCTCTCTGTGCCTCACTGTTCCACCTGTGTAAAAAGAGGGGAATACTGACTCATGTCACAGGTGTGGGCGAACAATCTGAAGGCCCTCATAAAGAAATAGCAGTAATAATTTATTAGCTAAAGGAGAACAGGCTGAAATCAGCAAAGTCCTACTTAGTTATTATTCCACATGCTCACATCTGCAGAAAGATCACGTACAGAGCAACATAGGGCTTGCCAGTTATGATAGGGTCTGCCTTGGCGGAAGCCAGAAAAAAACCCTGTTGAAGGAGGAAATCCTCTCAAAAGGGGGACAGCAGCAGCGTAAGGCAGCCAAAACCTCCTTCGCACCGTGGAGCATGCAGCTCATAAACACCGTCCCCCAAAAGAGGATGGCACCGCATGGGTCAGGCAGCTGAGGGCTTTTCCAGTGCCTCTAGCAAGATTTAAAGCTGCCCCACTCTCCCAATACTAGTCTCTTGATGAGGGAGCAGGGTAGAAACAGCAGCTGCCCATTAGCCTTCACTGGCATTGCTGTTTGCCTCTTCGTGCACCAGCGGCTCCTCTGCTTAGAATTCACTGCAAAGAACGCCTGTGTGGAGGAGATCCAGCAAACCAAAGTAGATATGAGAAATCCACTTAGAGTTTTCTTTAAGGTCCTCAAACACATAATTCACTCATGAAATCCAATGGACAGACCAAGGTCCTGTTCCTCACAGCATGTCAGCAAAGGCCATCCCCTGAGAACACGAACCAGTCAGCACATCCCTTTAACTAACGGGCCAGACCTGGGCTACGGATTGAGTAGACACCCCTGGGATTAAGTAAGACAACAATTGTGCTGCTTTTCACTTGGTTAGGTCCTACGGGGGAGAAACAGAAAAAGTGAAAATGACTGCATCTCATTAAATGGTGCTGAGGTACTTTTCTCATTCTCATGTCACATTCCAGGTGAAATTACACTTGCAGGGAGAAGGAGGTAAAGGCCCCCTGGGACATCCACAGACCTTTACACAAACTTAATTTCAGGCTCCGCTGACGCTCTGCATTTTATAGATAGATACGCATACACACATACACGTTTAATTTCTCAGGCAGATGCATGAAAATGAGAAAAATAGGCCATTGGCTGTGAAGATAGCCCTGCACCTGGTGCTTAACTATCCACTCTGGCATTGTATCCTGTCTGCTTCTCGGCCACTGCAGCTGAGATCAGGTGATTTTTAAATGCCTGCCATCTCCAAGTCCATAGCACACTTCAGTGGAGACAGCTAATTTTCTTGTTTTAAAGCAGACAAGTTAACTTTTAATTCCAGAAATCACAGGTTTCTAAAGCAGCATTCAGTGTGAGAAATGGTGGCCTTTCAAAAGGCTCAGCGGTTTGGGCACTCTGTGCTAGATCCATGAAATTCTGACCCAGATTCAAATTCCCAAATCCAAACTTCCTCACTAGTTGGGGACTGTGTGGAGGAGAGATTCTGGTTCAGCCATTAAAGAAATGATGGCCGGGAGAAAATGGGTCTTGCTTCTGGGTTAATAGGAGCTTGGGTACAGGTTCAGGGTGACTCATACATCTCAGTGGTGTAGTGTTATGGTGTTGCCTCTCTTGAGTCCTGTGGATTGTTTCAGTTAGGAGCCAAAATATGAGTCAGGGATTTGTTTGATGCAATCATTTATTTACAAAGAGTGGACAAAGTCCTGTTTTTTTGAACACAGAAAATCAAACAGGTGACAAGTTCCAAGTTCAAAATCCCTTTCCAGCCAGCACTTAGCACAAAAGCTCTCTCTTAACTTTCTTAAAGGATCATGTTACTAGAGCTTCTGTGGCTGTGTCCTTAGCTTTCTGCTACGTCTCTCAGGCTATGTACACACGAGAAACTTGTCCCACAATAAGTTATTGCGGGACAAGGAAAGCGCTATAAATATAGCGCTTTCTCGTGTACACACGTGCTGCTTCTTCGCAAAGGAGCATTCACCGTGTGAATGCTCCTTTGCAAAAGAAGAGCAGTGCATGGTGGGCACCCGTCCCACCATGCACTGCCCACATCCAGCCCCCTAGCCCAGCTGCAGGGCTTCCGCTGTCAACCGAAGCCCCGAGGCTGAGCTGGGGGCTGGCCCAAACCGGCGAGGGTTTGAGCCAGCCCCCCAGCTCAGCTCCCGGCCTTGGGGTGGTGCGCTTTCCGCCGCCACCCCAACCCCAAGCTGGTTCGGGTGTCAGCAGGCGCTGTGGCACTTAAGCGCCGGAGCGCCTGCTGGCACCCGAAGCCCGGGAGCTGAACTGGGGGGCTGGCCCGAACTGGCGTGGGCAGCCGGTTTGGGCCAGCCCCTTAGCTCAGTTCAGGGGAGCTGCCAAACCAGGCAGCTCCCATAATACTCAATTTCACTTCTCTGCTAGAGCAGTGAAATTGACATATATGTCAATTTCACTGCTCAACTAGAGCAGTGAAATTGACATATTTGACAGCTCCAATGTCCCAGAGTGCCCTCAATTGGCACTCTGGGACATTTCCGGAGGCTGTCTATTGCGCCAAATGAGTACACACGAGCATTACCGCGGAACAGCTGTTCCACGGTAATGCTACCACTCTCGTTTTGAGTGGTTTAACTGTTGCGCAGCAAGAGGGTGTTGCCGCGCAACAGGGAAATTGATCGTGTGTACGCTACTGGCTTTATTGCGTGGTAAGGAGCCTTACCGTGCAATAAAGTGATCGTGTGTACATAGCCTCTGTTTGTCTGGTGTTTCTCACTGCTGCTCTCACACACAGGCACACACAAGTCTGTGAGTCAATGCCCCAGCCCCTGCATTTGCTGAAACAGTCCCCCAAGGAAATCCACTGGTCCACATGATTTAGCTTCTATTCAGACCTTGCCACGTGCCTGGGTTTTCAGTAGTGTTCCCATTGTTTTTGCTATGTGCTTCCATAAACGAGCTCAGCTGCTTATCCTGAATGAAAGGCAATTGTTAGACCCACTTACTTCGACAAGATCTAACACACAACCTATAATATATATGCAGAATGCAAGCAGGGGGCTGAGTGAGCTCTCTTCCCTGATATCTAGTGCTGAGCCGGGGGAAAAGACTTCAGGAACAGACTGTATTTGCGCAAACACACCTACTCTGCCTAGGTATTCAGCAGAGAGCTACTTGGAAGGTGTTGGATTACAAATCACTTTAGTGTTGTTATCCCTGAATGACAGAAGACCTGTGCTTAGCTGCTCCTGAGTCCTAGGTATGCCAAATCCCAGTGAACAGGGGGGGAGGGGGGAGCAGTGCTCCTACCTGCTCTTGTGGGTTTTACCTAAGGAGTCCGAGACGCAATTTGACCCTTCTCTCTCCCCCTTATTTAGACTCATTTCAGTGTCTTTTTTGTTCAGTGACCGCTAGAGCTGAAATCACTGATAACCAGCTGTCATCCTTAGATCTGCTGTGGGGCAGTGTTAGAGCTGAGGCAGCCTGCATTAGCAGTGAGGTTCACCCCTACTCTCTGATATCCCAGAGGGAAATGGTAGAATCTCAGAATATGGCGTTGCAGCCGAGAGACAGCAGTAGCAGAGTGTGTAACTGCGCAGTGACTGAGACATTGCTCAAAGCTTTTCTTCCTGGGGTGGGAGGTGATGTCACATGAATGCACCTCCGAACTGTGGATTGGCGCTGATCAAGGACAGCTGCTCGCAGTGGGGTGGCATGATAAAGGAACATTAGTTGTTGGACTTTCCGCATGAGCAGGTGAGAAACTGAGGCTAAGGACACTGCCCAGCCTACTCTGGCATGGGTGCTTGTTTGTGGTCATACGCTTCCAAATCCTGGCGGTAGTGTTTTCCCAAATTAATGCTGGGTTCCTTTCCCCTTTTGAATTAAACTTCTTCTTTGCAAATGCGGTGCTAGTGGTGGGGAAGTATGGCCTCTTACAGGTGCCCACGGGCAGTCTTTAATTTTCCCAAATTAGTGGGTGGGAGCTCGAGCCAGTTCTGTTTTGTATCGTTACAAGGAAACCCTAGATACTGAACTTGGCCTTCGTAGTTGCCAACTCCACCTGGCAGAAGGGTTCCAGGAGTCAGCATATGCTTTGCATGGTGTTAATCTAGCAACTAACTCCCGGTGTATACAGAGGGGCTGAGGTGGAGACTAGGTGAACTGCTATTTTCCTCGGGTAGTGCTTGAGAATAGAGCGAGGGTGATTATTTCTGCAACTGCCCTGTGAAAGGGCCATTTTAAGCTGGCTGTGAGTCCCTGGTTTAGAATGTGCCACTAAGCAAAGCCAGTGTATCTAGCACTCTGCGACCCTCCCTCAGATCCTTTCCAAAGGGATGTACTATTTGAAGCACTTAAGATGGGCAGGTCTTGGCCTGCCCAAAATTAAAGACCCTTCCCATCAATTGTGGAGGAGGAACTAATGGGCCGAGGCTTCAGCTGAGTATGGGGGACAACAATTGGAAGCAACAAGAGTGGACGTGACGTCAGAGGTAAAGAATGAGCCATCCAAAGGGCAGAGAACCATCTCCAGTGCCCACTACACCTCAAAGGCATCCAGAGAGTCAGTGAAATGCCCAGAGAGGAACTCTGCCTGAACACAATTGGAAAAGGGATCAGAAACAGGCCCCACAGTTGCAGAGCATCCCTGTCTCCCCAACCCGTCCAGCTTCCTTTTCTTGGTGTGATGAACGGCCACCATGTCCAGTGCCAGGATGAGATTGACAAGGAACTCTCATAACTTGGTGGGGCCACGGATGTGGTGTGAGTGGATCGGGAAGTGCAGCAAGAACTTCAGTAAGAGGTTCTGGGGGGATCGAGAAGAAGGGCTGCAAGCTGCTCTGTTCCACATAGATGTGTGCCATGGTCTCTCTCTCATTGTAAAAAAGACTGGGGTTAGGGAATTCATGAACCATATCAGGTGCCCGCTACTACTCACAGCACCATGAAGGAGACATCAGAGAATATCCCCAGCAAGCTGTGGTACCAGAGTGGAATATGGACTGGCCCACTGGGGTTCCTTCTTAGGGGGGGGCCTGTGAAGCAAAGAGAGGGCAGGGCCAGGCTATCCCTATCCCCTGGCTATTCCATAGTGACCCATCAACATGAGGTCCATTGCACCCAAAGCATAAGTTTTGACAGTCCTCACGTCTGCCCTCCACATCCTGAGCCAGTCACCCACCAGCAGCCCCAGGACAGAGGAAGCTGTGGTCAGGACTGGTACAGAGACAAATTCCTTCCAGAGTCCACAATGGGGAAAACCAGACAGTTGGAATTATAATAATCTGGGCTTTTAAGAGCACAGTGAATGTCTTTTTGTTTTACTGACCACAGAACAAAATGTCATAGAGGAGAATACGAATTATTAGCAGCGAAAGTCAAGTTCACAGGCAGGAAAAATCCATGTCTGCCTATTTTGAGTCTCCTTGAGGATTTTTTTGCAGCATTCGTTGTTTCCCACACCTTCTCAGCTTTCATTTAAATAAAATTTGTAGCCCTTCTTGTTGAAAAGAAACCCTTTATCCTGTAATCACAGCATTGTTACTGTTACATATCATAAGATATTGCCCAGATTCAAAGAGATCAATAATATGGTGTGTGATACTGTGTTTGGAATCAAGCAAGGGTAACTACATTTGCTGTGCTGGTATAAAATTGGCAAGAGATGGAAATGAGGCCTCAGATGTATAAAACTAGTGAAATAAATGATTTCACTTCTCAGTGAACGTGTTTTAATGTTACCAGATTGTGGGGAATCCTCTTGCTGCGATAGGTGTGGATCAGTATTATTATTCCCCATTTACAGATGGGAACACTGAGCCACAGACAAGGAAGGTTATTTGACTCAGGGTCACACAGGGTGAGTCAGTGGCAGAATCAAAAAAAGAACCCAGGAGCCCTGAGTCCAATTTGAATGTACAATATCCTAGACCACATTACATCTCTAATTAAGGCAGCTACAGAGCCTACGCTTGCTGTAGAATTGTGCTCCAGGCCCTATACTTTTGCTTAAAAACAATAGTCACCATTATGACTGTGGAAGGAAACCTTGAAAACATGGCCTGAATTAACAAAAATAGTGATGTCTGCATGAACTTGCAATCACTCTGAGACAAGCTCTGAGAAAAGTGAATTTTCCTTGTCACTTGAGCATAAAGATCATAGTTTTTAATGTCAACTGTTCGCTGCTCATCATTGTAGTACGATTACCCAGCAAGCAAACAGTCACTACTTTATCTTCCTTCAAATTCCCTCCTTAAGCAGGGCCGGATTATCGCAGGGGTTTTAGGGGCCAAAAAGGGAGCCCCAGGCTCAAGCCCCTAAAATCCTTGCAATAATCTGTCACTGCCCTGCAGGCACTGGGGGGCTGAGCCCCGGAGCCAGAGGCCAGGCTCTGTGCTCTGCCCCACTCCTGGACTGGCTGACCTGCCCCTGGGGGCAGAGTGGGGCAGGCCAGCCCCTGTTCGCTCCGTCTGGGGATGGGGCTGGCTGGCTCACAGCCGCAGCAAGGCCGCCCCCACACCACCACTCCGGCATGTGCAGTCCCTCCCCCCTGTCGACTTGCCAGAGTGGGCCGGGGCAGGAGCACCCTTTGGCCCCAGGCCCCCCCGCCCCCCAGCGACAGGGACCCCCACGGTCGGGGAGGAAGACGGAGGCCCCCAGGCTGGTTAATCCGGCCCTGTCCTTAAGACTCATCGCTACCACGATCCAGATGATGACACACATTTTTGCTGGTAAAGTCTGCAGCCGATATCAAGATTGGTGGGATAGTAAATAATGAGGACGGGTCACTGTTCGAGTGGTTTGAAGGAAGTATTCTTGAGGGGACATAAGGGAAATGGAACACGGGAGAGCTAGGCAGGATGCAACTCAGCCACATGGACAGAATGAAATAATCTTTCAACTTAATCTGCATTCAGCACCTCTCTGGGCAAGTGAACCATGGTGGCGGTCATAGCTGTGAGTTGTCTCAAGTGCAGCAGCTGACAGCACGATCCATGGAACTCAGTCTGAAGCCCCTGGAGCACTGGATTTTGCAGACACAAAGCTCGCCCTGCAAAGGATCTGGTGGAGGGAGGCGTTTGAGCTATACACAGACACAGCCATGCAGGAGGACGACAATAGCAAGAAAGTAAAACTATAGAGAAACAAAGTAGAGAAATTCTGGAGCATTTTGAAGCCCGCCACCCCGCCTCAAGCCTCACAGCAACCCTAGGAGCTTTGAGGACCTAGAATGCCCCAAACCAAAATAAAATTGTGAGCAACACAGGTTTTTCACTAGAGACGAGTCTGAAGAGCATAGACCCCTACGTTACTGCTGCACACATACTGGATGTTACTCGCAATTCTTGAGAACTTTAGAGATTTCCTAATCTGAGACACGCTAACCTGCAGCACTTGGGATTATCACCTACAGAAGCAGCTGCTCCAGCAAGGCAATCTCACATTAGACATAGGCTTAGACATGAGATGAGCAGTGGAAGCCTCAAGAGAAAGGATGAAGGCCCTAGGAGATGTGCCCCTCACGAGGAATGAGATGTGCTGCAAGGAATGTGGCATGCTGAACCACTTTAGCAGTACATGCAAAAGAAAAGGAAGGTCTCAGAAAGACTCAGTCAGACTTGTAGAAGAGGGGGGATGACCTCATAACTCTGGCCTTAAGGTGAAAGTATTAAGTTCAGGATGTCAGGATAGGAAAGCAACAAAGGACCATATCAATCTCCCTGCATATAACAATGTTAATAGGGAAATTCCCTGTGCAATTGAAGCTGGACAGTGGGGCCTCCCACAGTGCGATTCCTTGGGGTGAACTGGGCTCAAACACACTCGTTACAAAGAGCAGGCACAGTCTAATGTATAATTCAAGCATAATGCAGCCGTAAAGAAAATGTGAACTGCTCTGCTAGTAACTAATCCAAAAAGTAACAGAGACTACCAACTGAAGTTTGTGGTAGCAGATAGTGAGCACCACTGATCCCTTGAGGGGGATACAGCCACACAAACCATGGATCTGAGCAGGGTGCAGCATCCAAATGTTATTGCTGCAGAGCACAAAACACAGGAATCTGTGACGGAAAGCTGTGATTGGAAACAGACCCCACGGTAGAACCTGTGTGCTTACCACAAAGGAATATTCCATTGGCACTAGGTAAGCGGGTACGTAACCATCTCAAAAATCTGCAGAGTCGAGGTATCGGAGCACATTCGGGGGCTCTATAGGCTGGGCAGCATGGTGGTGGTAAACAAGTCATGAGGCAAACTACACATCTATGTAGACCCAAAGCCACTGAACCAGGCATTAGAAAGCTGCCACTATTCTCCACCCTCAGTTGAGGAAAACTTGCCAGAACTTTTCAAAGCCAGGATCGTTACGGCCTGTGATGTGATGAACGGGTTTTGGCACATAAACCTGGGTAAAGAGTCCAGCGTGTTGACAATCTTTGTAGCACCATTTGGTCACTACACGTCTGTGCATGCCGATGGGCATAAACCCGGCACCAGAGGAGTTCTACAGAAGCCTTACTCAAGCGTGGGAAAGACTGCCTGGAGTGAAAATAATTGCAGATAATATTTTCATTGTAGGTGAGGGGAGCAATGTTACAGAAGCTGAACGAGACCCTGACAGAAAACTACAAACTTTTGTACAGAGATGCAGGGACAAGGATATAAAACTCAACTCAGATGCAATGTAGAAAACGTAAATTGTCATACTTCGGACAGTTGGTCATGGCAGAGGAGCTGAAAGCAGATCCTAACAAGATCAAAGCAATCAGAGGTATGCCAGCTTCAGCAGATGTGAAAGGGATACAACACTTCATAAGAATGATACATTTTCTATCCAAATTCTGTAGCAGAATCCATAGATCAGCTCACAAGGCAGGATGCAGACTGGGTCTGGTGAGAGCCCCAAAAGCATTGGATATGCTGAAACAAATGATAATGGATGCTCCTATGTTGAAGTGCTATCAGGCTGAAGAGCCACTGACATTCTTAACCTATACTTATTAAAGATTCACCAACAGAATACACATGCTAAGCATACAATGCTCACTACCCCCATTGAAACAGACAAATTACCAATCTTCTTAATTGGCCAGTTAAGATTTAGATAGCCCAGGCCTTCGGCTTCTGTACAGCATGGTTGGCAGGATGTGGACGTCTAGCAGCTCTGATCTTGCCCTGTGTTCTGGAGCTAGGTTCCAAAGAACTTCCTTTTGGACACCAGTTCATGTAGTCAAAACTTGGGTCCCACTAAACTAAACCTTAACCTATCATTTTAAACTAAACTATTACAAATCAACAGAGTCTTGCGGCACTTTTAAAGACTAACAGATTTATTAATCGCATGAGCTTTCGTGGGAGAAAATCCCACTTCGTCAGGAATTTTATTACAAATCAGTATTTGTCACCAATCCTAGCCCATTACAAAACAATTCTTTAGCCAATGCTAGCACATTACAAAACAGTTCTTGAACCAATCCTAGTACATTACCACATTCACAGAGGAGTCCGTTCAAATATTGTGAAACCAGCTAACACAGTGAACAGAAAAAAAACCAGACATGATCACACAGATAAAAAATAGAGAAGTGGGAACCATAAACACAAAGCAACAGAGAAATATAGATTTCACCATGACAACTGTTGGTAAGTGGTTGCTTAACATTAGCAAACAAAGTTTTCTTTAAACATCTTAAGATCTGCCTCTTTATCTAGTGATGTTGGGTACTATTAGGAAAGGAGTCCCTTCTTAGCAGGCTAATATTAGTGGTTTGGTGCAATTTAGATGGAACGTGAGGATGTGACTCTCTGCAACTTAGCTCATGGCTGCTGTTTTGATTGCAGAAAAAGGCCTCAGGCCTTACAGCCAGAAGACAAAAACCAAATACCAGGAGGAACAGAACCATATTTTCAAATTAAAGATGAATTGTGTGTGCAGAATAGAATCATATTCTGAGGACAGAGCTGTTGTCACCATCTCATTATGTAAAGAGATCATGAAAAAAAAACATACCTTACATTTGGGCATTGACAATTGCCTCAGACAGGCTTGAGTGTGCGTTTATAGGCTGGGGAAATACTCCTTGAAAGAATGTTTTGACACCTGCCAGCCATGTGATAACCACCAATAGAAAGCGGCTCTGTTACCACAGAAGTTACCCACCTGACTATGGGAAAAGATGGAGCTGATTTATTTACTTTCAAAGAACAGCAGTATTTGGTTACTGTGAACTTTCAAATTTTTGGGACACTGATGCCATCCCCTGCTACAAGAAGCAGCTCAGGGTCACTAAGATCTAGATTTTGGTCACAGTTACACCAATGTAAATCTGTGTCATCTATTGACTTTGATGGAAGTATTTTCAATAAGTGGGATCAGCCCAGAAACATGGAAGATTAGGGTTGGAAGGGACTTCAGCAGATCAGCTAGTCCAACTCCCTGCTCAAAGCAGGGCCAATCCCAGCTAAATCATCCCAACTAGGGCTTTGTCAAACCAGGTCTTAAAAATCTCTAAGGATGGACATTCCACCACTTCCATCGAGAACCTATTCCAGTGCTTTATCACCCTCCTACTGAAAAAGATCTCCTCTGCAACTTGAGACCACTGCTCCTTGTCCTTGTTCTGTCATTTACCACTGAGAACAGCCTAGTTCCATATTCCCTGGTGAATCCAAGGAACAAAGGGCATAAAGAGTTTAAACAATTACACTGGAAGTATCGGTAACACCCCAGTTGTGCCATAAATGGTTGCTGCATCATATTCTTTAGTGTCCTTTTGACACTGTATTGATTGTAGGGAAGATAAAAATGAAGCCCCACTTTAGTAGAAGCAGTATTATCAACTCATGCTTTTATCACCAGTCTTGTGATACTTGGTGTTTTTCTTAAAACTCCAGCTGTGGAGAATAAATGGATACAAATCAGATCTCAAGAATGGTTACATTCAAAAACCAGTAGGAGAGCACTTCAATCTCTCTGGACACTCAGTAACAAGCTTGAAAGTCACCACAGTTCAGCAAAAAAAAAAAAAACTTCAAAAACAGTCTTCAGCATGAAACTGCAGAGCTGGAATTCATATGCAAACTTGACACCATCTCATTGGGTCTGAATCACGACTTGGAGTGGCTAGCTCACTATAAAAAGTAATTTTCCCTTTAATTTCTCACCTTCTAATCAACTGTTGCAAATGAGCCACATCAACAGTTTTAATTGACCTTGTCAAAACTGGCCCTCTACATAATAATATAACTCACTCTTCTTTTCAAGTGTATATATACCTAACAAACTGAAGTTTCCATTTCACACATCTGCTGAAGTGGGTTCTAGCCCATGAAAGCTTATGCCCAAATAAATCTGTGAGGAATCATTTGTTTTGCTTAAACAGACCAATATGCCTACTGCTCTGTAACGTGATTACATTAAGACTCTCAGGTTCTTTTTTCCAGTGAGATTATAGCCCTCTTGAGCACAGAAATAAGCTTAAAAACAGGAAACTAGTGCACAGTAAAGGCTACAAAACCAAAGAGAAAATTAAATTAAACGTAAACTGTATTTTACATTTAGCCAAGCTCATGATTTTGGGGGACCCCAACTCCTGGTTTTGAATGCTGAGGACTGGCATTCCTGGAAAGGCTCACACGTTGTTACCACCTGCTAGAGCAGCGTTAGACCATCCAGCCCAGCACTTACGTCCTGCAGTGCCCATACACCACTCTAGACCTCATGGGGGAGGGCCTCAGGAGGGGCCCCATCACACAGAGGCAGCTTTTAGGTAAGCAAAGCAGGTGCACACCTACAGCCCCAAACAGTAAGGGGTCCCATCACCTGCTTCACCTACTCCAAAAGCTGTGTCTGCCTCAGTCAGCAGCAGGAGGAGGAGCTGGCTCAAGGGGCCAGGGCCACACGAAGTTATCTGGGATCAGGAGGGGTGGCAAGGAGGGGCTGGCAGCAGAGTGGGTGGAGCCACAGAGCACAGCCCATACAGGCCTATAAGGTGCCCTAGCAGGCCTACAGGGGGCCCTGTAATGGGCCTTCACCTAGGGACCCCAATAGCCAAAGGTGCTTCTGCCATCCCATTAGCTAGCAACTCTGGTAAGTTCCAAAGGGGTAGTCTATTGCAGAAAAACAACAGGCACTTTTGAAGACTAACAGATTTATTTATCACATGAGCTTTTGTGGGAGAAAAAATCCCACTTCATCAGACACTTTGATTTTCTCCCACGAAAGCTCATGCAATAAATCTGTTAGTCTTTAAAAGTGCCACAGGACTCTGTTGGTTTTCAACTCTGATAAGTGACTCTGAGTGCCTGGGACAGCCCTGCCTGTGTGCTGAGGGTCTCAGTGCAGGGCCCATATATAGTCAGCCCAGCTCTGTAACCACGCGTTCCTCTCGCCTAGTTCCACTCTGGAGCCCTGAAAGACTACAAATCCTCCCATCATGCACTGCTCCAGGGGGCTTCTATTTGTACTAGGAACGAGAGCCCCTCCCTCCGCGGCTCGCGTTGCCGGCTGGGAGCGGTAGTCCTTGGGGAGGCGCGTGGCGCGCTGGGAGTTGAGAGTCTCGAGTTCGGAGCGGCGGCCGTTTAACGGAAGCACTGCTGTCTCCCCAGGCGGGTGAGGGGCTCTTGGCGTGGCACCCCACCCCCTTCAGCGGGTTGGACTCCTGGGTCCGCTCTGGTGGCGAAGGTGACGAGAGAGGAAAAAACCCGGAGCGGGCCGGCCCTGCGCTGCGGCCCCGCCCACAGCCCGGCGCTGGGTGGGGGTCCGAGGGGGGCCGCCCTAGAGCCTGGAGGCCGCTCCGACCTATCCGGCCTGGGGGCGTGTCCGACGTCCCGCCCCTCGCCCGGCCCAGTCCTCCTGCAGCTCTTGCCCGTGTGGACGCTCTGAATCCGGCTCCCGCGACAGAGCGCCGCGTTCTCCCGGGAATGAAACCGGCGTGACACCCGTCATGGGGTGCAGCCGAGCGTCCACACGGAGTGGCCGCAGTCGCATCGCCCTATAGGGTGGCTCGCTGCCCCCCAGTCCGCAGGGGGCCACCCCTCCCCCACCAGGCTGGGTCTGAACCAGGTCGGGCCTGACAAGGATCAGAGGGACCCCCCTGTCTGTCTAGTGGCCCTTAAAGGCTAACAAATTTCTTTATCCCATGAACTTTTGTGCTGTGAGTTCTCTGTTTTCAGGCATTTGAAAAAGTGGCATTTTTCTCCCACAAAAGCTCATGGGATAAAGAAATTTGTTAGTCTTTTTAAAAAGTGCCACAGGACTCCATGTTTGTTTCCCTAACAAGGAGAGGGTGAAAGGTGGGAAGGCAGTGGCCAAGCCTGGCTGGCTGGTGCTAACTGGTAGGGGAACTTGCAGCCTTTTCTGTGGTGTAACCAGTTGCTTTTTTTTCCTCTCTCCTTAACTTGGCTGTCAGGTTGAACGTGGGCGAAGAACAGAGAGCGATGCCTGGGAGATGGCTGATGTTGAGCATCTGGGGCTGAACCTAATGAAATAATGAGCCAGATGTGCACTGCGGTCAACGTTAACCGTTTTGCTGGGATCTTTGATGTGGACAAGCGCTCCTCTGTGCACAAATGTAGCTTTGGGGTGAAAATGTTCTAGAGCATTAAACCCTCCACAAGACTAGTGACAGTGGATAGCCTCAAACCATGTCCTTATCTCGTGTAGAAAATCCTTGTTTTCTGCTCTTCCTAGCTGTCTTTCAAGCAATATTTATCCTGATCTTGTACCGAGGTGGAGCATCTAGTGTGTTTCGGGGATTTTTGGATGCACCTCAGCCCTGGGATTACTCAAAAACTCAGGATGTGTATACGAACCTCAGCTGGTTCACTCGAGCGCCTAATGAAGAAACGATGCCTTATTGCACAGCACATTCACCAATATTTGGTATGTATAAACTGCTAGTGTCTGAACTAGTGTATGAGTGTAATAACGCGTCACAAAAGTAAAACACCTGTTTGTCATTAATTTCATGTCGGAAGCTTCTGCTAGTGTTGCAGCTCTCTGGGCTAAACTAATCCCTTCCTTTCATCGCAAAGCTACACACTGGAAATTTACTGACTCTTCCATAGAACGTGACATAGTCAAACAGTCGAGGTGGTTCTGTTCAGTGTATGGTTCCCCTGTCTGTGCTACAACTTCACAGAGAGTTTGAAAGCAGACCAAGCTAGCCATGGTGTATGCAGTAAATGTTTTTGTTTTGTTTTTTGTTTTTTTGTCAACACAACATGTTTAATACTTAGTAACTGTGGCAGCTGAGAGTTTTGTGTTCCTAGAGGCATTTGATTGGCCTCTATTTGTTTTGTTTGTCATGGACTGTTGTGTACACAATGAAATGCTGCTGTACTAGTTTTCCAGCACAGGCGTAAGTAGCACTGTAGTTTGTACTGCAGCAGTCACAGATTTGGCAGTATGCTATATTTACGTGTGTCATAGCCCTTCTCATATTCTGCCTGATTATAGGTAACTTTACAATTAGACAGGGCTCTAAGAAAAGTTAGATGACCCAGTGACTTAAAAAAACCCCTCAAAAATACTGTTTAGAAAATATTTTAAAAATTCAGATTGAGACACCTCCAAACTGCCTGTGTAAACAGTTTAGGCAGCCCTTTCCCCTCCCACCTCTGTGTGGTAGGGCACCTCAGAGTCAATTGCCCCATGTCTTGCAGATGCTGTCCTGTGTACATCTTTCATGTGCCTCAACAGTGACTACAGCACTGATTTTCTCCAGATTTTCTGAGATGTAGTGATGCAAACACTCTCAGGCAGCATGATAAGAGTGGATGCATAACTTTGCTTCAGAGGTAATTGTGTTTTAAACACACTGTGTGGGCGTAACACAGCAGTTTTTGGGAACAGTTGTCTGCTTTATTTAGCAAATGTGGATTTACTCATCTGCTTCAGCATTGAGACTATTTTACAGGCTTTATAATCCTGTTTGATCATCCTTTGTTTCTTCTTATGTCACCGAGATTAAATGTAATAAACACAGGCAGTATGGTGGCAATGTGTGGTTTCTCACGCATGCTGTATGCCTCATTCCTCTCTTGGAAATAGCTATCTGTTGAGTAACTTTTCCCATGCCCATTGAAATTCTTGTCTGTGAGCCTATTGGTAGGGATACCACTAATTGTTTCTTGAGATGGAGACTCAGTCTAGAGCAGACTAGAGCTCACCAATTAGAGTAAGCGATAGATGATAAGAACTTGCAGTCAGTATGACCCAAGTTGTAGATGCTTGCACTCCCTTTCAGAAAACACTAACAAGAATCCACCCCTTAAAAGGCTTTCTTGCAATAGGGAGCTTTACTTTATCTTTAACTTCCAAACAAATGAATTGTGAACGCTGTACAGCTTGCCCTTCAGCCATCAGATAATCAGAGAACGTGCTTTGTAGGGGAGCTGTCAAAATGAGAACAAATTAAAAATGGAGTTTACGTAGATTAAATACTCTAGAATAATTAACATTTATGGAAACTGTTAGAGGAAACTAGACTTCTGCATTTGAAACAGTCTTGCACTTCAAGAACTAACCTTGGTGGTATTGAACATCTGCAGTTTGTGAAATAAGATTCAGCTTTAGCTTACTAATTAGCTAACCAATGACACCTTTTTCAATGCATAAACCCCCCCTTTTTTCCTCCAGATACTCATGACCTATTATGTAGAGACTTCATCCAAATAATCCCTTTTAAATGTATGCTAATGTAAAAGGCATTTACTTTTAAGAATTAAAATAGATATACAAATTATTTATTAATAAAAACAACAAAATCTAAGGAGTCTGTCACAATTAAAAACATCACATATGGAGTAGAATACCTGTCTTTCCAATACGTATTTAATGGAGACCAAGAAATATTACTTTAGATGTAATTCTTCAAGTTCCAAGTTGGAGATGGATAATACGTCACTTTGGGTCTCTGTTTCGAAACCCACCCACTAAGATCAATAGAAAGACTCTCCTACCCATGGGCTTCAGATCAGACCTTCTATGAAATGTAGCCCTTTCTTCATCTGTGTGTGCTAACTGTTTGGTGTCTTTATTACTATATGAAACAACTTTTATTTCCATCTTGAAGATTGTGTAAGCAGAAGTCAGCTGTCTGCTGCTACTTCGTTTGTCAAAGTCAAACCTACAGTTTGCTTAGTTTCAGCTTGGTAAAATTGAATCCATCCACAGAAACCATTTAACTTCAGAGTCCTGTATTTTTGTACCTTGCTTGTAATATCTATGGAAGCAATGTGGTTCAGTGCCTTGTCTCTTCTAATGCATCTTTTACTTGTGCCAAAGCTTGTTTCTGGAAGATTTTTCAGCAAGGAATTTTTTGGGCAGTATCCACTTTGTCCTTGTGTGTGAGTGATTAGATTTGGCTCTGAAACACTTTAATAGGTCAAATTCTTCCCTCTGAATTTTAATTCGGAATTAAATGGGGTTATACCAAGAAAAAACTTGGTCCAGTGTCTTCTAAAACAGTCCATCCCTCTTGCTACCATCTGTCATAGTGTTCTTGGGAGCATAATCATCTGCTGTGGTAATAGTGAGTGGTCCCTGTGATCTTATCTAACTGATACTTTTCTGTTAGGGGTCATACCTTTATTTGTATTTAAAAGGAAAAATAGGCAAGGGCATTTTTATAAAGAGGATTTAAACCTGTAGCTGCAGTTGAGATGCCTGACCTCGATCATGCTTCTGGATTGGAACCTATTCTCCATCACTTAGATTTGGTGCTTAAACTAATGTTCCTTTACTGCTTCTTATTTCTCAGTTTAAACAATGTCAGTACAGTGTCACAATCAGTAATATAGTGTTACATTGATATAATTCCCCGTGTGGACACACTTATTCTGGATTTAGTGTACCCACACAGGGAGTTATAGTGGTATAATCATACTGATATAATTCTACTAATTTCCCCGTGTAAACGAGCCTTAACTATTTCCATCTAGGGTAATGCTTCCACCTAATTCCCAAGTTCCCCTTGGATAGGTTGACTCATGTAAAACTTCTGTTGAAGTCAATTGTGTTGGACCCACTTATACTAGATTAAATATGTAGCAAGAGGAGGGTTGTAAGGTTATCTGACGCTAGTGTGTGCACACTCAAAAGGTCTGAAAGGTTTGCATTTCCCTCCTTGAGATGAATTAGATTCACCAAGAACACATCCTGCAGTGGTGCTGATGAGCTACAAGGATGGATGGTGGCAGGGCTTTTTTTGTGATGGTACTCGGAGTATTGAGTACTGGCACCTTTTTTTTCACAGCAATGTGGTCCCAGTTCTTGCCCCAGTCACCAGCAGCCCGGGGGTCCCTGGCCGAGTACCAGCACCATTTTTTTAAACAAAAAAAGCACTGGATGGGGGATTGTGGGTTTTTTATCTATGCAGTGAAAGCTTCCTGTTCAGGCTGACAATTGCATATCATTCTAAATGTGGTTGAAAGATTCTTTTCTATATGATGCAATAGACACAGAGGACGACTCAGGAAGCTGGGTGGAAATAACATTTTATCTTCATATTTTTTGATTCAGTAGTACTGAAAAGCTTTTTTCTGCAAATCATTTCATAAACAATATGGTTCAAGAGAGGATCTCCCATCTGAATTCCTCGCTGCTTGCCTTTATGTTTTGTCAACCAGTGGTGGCCAACAGAGCACAGACTGGAAAGCAAGAGTGACTTCCGAGAAAGAATGAATGATACCATGGCTATGACAAGATCTCAATTCCTGCTGTAGTACTAGAGTGCAGTGTGTTCAGGACCCTATCTTCCCTGGCAGCTTGCTATGGAATTCATCCTTTGCCCTGGCACTGTGCTCCGGAATCTGAGCTTTCATTTAAAAATACAATATCGCTTCTAGCGCTCCTGATCACCGAGAGAACTTTGAAAATACAAATGGCTGCAGTGCTGTCCACACAGGTGTGCGGAGACCTGAAATAATAGCTCTGAAAAGTGTGAACCAATCCATTCATTTTATCTGTGGTCCTTTTGACTCGGGAATGTGGCATTTTTATATCTTCTGCCATGAAATTTGCTGTTTTGCTCCAGCTGGGCCTCTGGTGATTTTTTTTGTCACCAAGCTCTGCGGAAATCTGTATGCAGCTGCCTTTTCTTTCCCTATAAGGGGGAGTTAATTGGATTACAGTGCTTGCTTCCTGTTCTGTTGCATGGAACCAGGAAGCAGGGGTTAGGGACCCAGATCCAAAGTCTAGCTTGCAGCCAGGGAGTGTGGGGGAGCTAGTAGTCTCATATGAGCCACAGTTACAGGTTATAAACTTCCTTTCTCTTTTTCCCCATGTGTGCCAAAGAAAGAAACAGATTTGGAGCTTGGTTGCTTGGGCAACCTCACAGTAGCTGAGGTGTGGGATGGGGAGCCACATGCATGACAAATAACTTATTCTCTAAAATACCCATGGTTGGAAAACAGTCTTCCAAAATTCATCTCTAAACCACAGGAATGGGGATTGGGGGCGGGGGGGAATTAAGGCTATTGCATGGCAGTAGAATAAATTAAGGTTGATTTAGAAAGCAGGAGTTGCAGTTATGGAATTTAGGGATTGGTACTACAGAATTTGGTCCTGCAGTATACAGGGCCCTGATTATACTGAAAGAAATAACATCTCTTAATAATAGTAAAAAACTCCTTCCGTTGTAGTGACATCCATAAATCTAACTGAATCTAAGCACTGTACATTTTGTCAGTATCTCGTGGGCAAACTACAGCTGCCCCTGGACCAGTATCTAATACTGTTTACATATGTAACTTCTATTTTAAATATTTAAAAAGTGTAGTAGAAATGTGCAGATTAAAACCAATAGTAGAAGAAAGTGTTTTTTAAAGAGACAAGCTGAGAGTTATATAGACGCAGCTAATTCAATCATAGTAATCAGATCGTCACGATAGGTATGATCAGTACTGTTCTCCCATTGCATGGTTCCCTGAAGAACAGCCATTCTGTTTGTTGCTGGTAAACAAACATGGCATCAGTTGGTTAGGGAAGCTCTTGGTAGCAGAGTTAAAAATCACAGTTCTCCATTAGTTAGACATCTGGTTGCTTGGTGTTTTTAATATTAAATCCTTAGGAAACCTTTTAGGTTTCACTCGTGGGGAGGAAAAAGTGGCATAGGAGGGGAAAAGAAGCCACTGAAAAACTGTATGGTATCAAGGGTCTAATTTTCCTGACATTAAAAGTGACAGAGCCCCGGCTCACAAGAGAATGGACTGAGAGCTGGCTCTGAACTCTAAAGTAGGGATTAGCCCACTACCACTAAAGAGCCACATTGTCATTGGAACAGAAGGGGAATGGAGTTTTGGGTGGCATGGGCTGCACTAAGGGAAAAATATCCTCGTCCTTTTAAGTTCCATTTTCTCCAAAACAGTCTGTGTTGTCACCATAATTCCTCCAGATCATTTGGTCCCTGAAATGAGGCATTGATACTACCTTTGTACATTTATGTCAAGAAGTCAGATGTGATTGTTTCTCCAGCTGCTCTTCTACAACCATCCTGTGATGGTAAATATCTTGCCTGTTATCAAGACACCCTTGTGGTCTGCTCACACAATAAAAAACGAGAGTCCTGTGGCTCCTTAAAGACTAACACATTTCTTTGGGCAGAAGCTTTCATGGGCTCCAACATCAAATGCATCTGACAAAGTGGGTTGGAGCCCACGAAAGCTTCGAAAGCTTATGCCCGAAGAAATTTGTTAGTCTTTAAGGAGCCACAGGACTCTTTTTTTTTTTTTTTTTTTTTTTTTTTTTTTTTTTTTTTTTTTTTTTTGCTGTATACTGACTAACACAGCTACCCCTCTGGAACTTGCTCACTACAATGAGCTTCACGGGGCTCTGGATCATGTCCGCTAGTGTGCGTGAAGGACAGTCAGAAAAACAGAGCTGTGAAGGAGCCCACTGAAAAGCCTCCATTGTGGGCTCTACCCCATAGTCTGACAGGTGCCCCACTACTCTGTTCTTAATAGGTCCCTGTTGGATACAGATCAAGTGTTTCTTGCAGTAGATGAATGAGGTTTTTGTTCTGAGGGATTTGAATAGTGATTTGAACCTTGTATTCACCAAATTTTCACTTCTTTTTTTTGTTTTTTGTTTCCTTCCTTCATTCTTACAGTTGGGCCATTAACCATCACCTTCAATGCATTCCCCAGTGAAAAAATGATAACTAAAAAAAATCCCTTTGTTCAATTTGGAGGCTCCTACAGTCCTCCTCACTGCCTGGCTCGCTACAAATCAGCCATCATTATACCACACAAGAACCAGGAGAAGTCCCTGCGACATCTTCTTTATTATCTTCATCCCTTCCTGCAGCGCCAACAGCTTCACTACGGCATCTACTTGATCCAGCAGGTAAATCAAAACCGTGTGTATTTGTTTCTCACTGCAGTGGAGATTTCCAGTTAAGAAGTGGTTTGGCTGTGAATGAACAGTGGCCAAACAAATCCCCTGTGACAAAAATGGAGTTTGTGAATATGAACGTAGAATGGCACATAATTAGCCTACTCTGTCTTTCTAAATCGAAAGGACTCATAGTTGCTGTTCCATGTTTGGGTTTTGGGGTTTGTTTGTTTGTTTTTTTGTGAGGGACAAATTTAACCTTACAGGGTTGTAATCTTTCCTGAATATGGTTGCTCAGGTGGTTCCAGAGTGAAACTGGCCATCCTTACTATCTGCCTTGAGTGAGACACAAACTGATTTGATCCCACTGTCAAACAAACCTTCATAGGCCAAACACTTGGTGTTACTGATGCAGTCTGGTGTTGGGAAGGATCCTCAGGGAGGGAAATTAACTAGTGGTGAAAACTGATGACTCATTAGGAAGGGGAGTATCTGGTTCTGTTGTCTAGAACTAAGATTCTTGAGAGATGTTTTCTGATTTCTGGCTTAAAGAGGGATAAGAACAATAATCTGTGTGTGCAGGGATGTATTGTTGAAGATCTACATTAGTGTGGTACAGAGATTAAAATCCTTTTTCTCTTCATGCCCAGTGGCAAAAGACTTCTAAATTTCCAAAGTTCATAGCATTTCTTGATCACTTGATGATTACCTATTCTAATCATTCCCTGTGCTTTAAAGCACCTGGCATTGGCCACTATCAGAAGACAGGATACTGGGTGAGATGGACCATTGATTTGACCCAATATGGCTGTTCTTATGCTAAGGCAGCAGGTAAAATTTTCAGAAGTACCTAAAGGATTTAAGATTGGGCTGTAGGCACTTCTGAAAATTTTACTCAGCCTCAGGTTCCAATCTCACTCAAATTGAAATCCATGGAATTTTGCCATTGACCTCAGCAGAATTAGACCCTTAAAATGCTATTCTCCAGGACTTGAGGAGTAAACTGCATGTGGGGTTTTGTTTTGTTTTTTTCCCCTAGGCTGGGAATGCTACTTTTAACCGAGCAAAGCTCCTTAATATTGGTGTCCGGGAAGCCATGAAGGATGAGGACTGGGACTGCCTGCTCCTGCATGATGTGGACCTCATTCCTGAGAATGATTATAACCTCTATGTCTGTGACGAATACTACCCCAAACACATGGCCAGTGCCATAGACAAGTTCCAGTACAGGTAAAGGCCTGGGATGGACACTTTTGATTATCTAAGCAGTTGCTTTTCATGGAACATGTGGCATAGCCTAGACTTGGACTCTGAAGGATGATACTAGTGTTTTCCCACCTGGGCAGCTGTTTCAGGAAGGGACATGCATTCGAGTGGCTGGGCAAGGGATTCCTGCCACCCTCCCATACATCCATATTGAGACCAAAAGGGTTTTATGTTCTCTCCTTCCCAAAGATGCAGGATGGGGAGCATTAGGTGGTACACGGCCCAAATGTGACATGGTAGCTGTGCCAAGTAAGCATCTCAGCACTGAGCTGTCTTTGAAATGCTGATGAAATCGTAACCCACATCGCATTCAACAGCTATGGCTTCCCTCCTCCGCAGCTATAAAATTATCATGGATCCTTTCAACACACCATGGCAAACCCAATCTCTTATGGGGCCCCTTTTTGCTTTCAGCAGCTACTCAAAGCAAACTGAAAATCATCTTTCTGTGAGTGATGGGTAATTAGTTTTTCCTTCTTCTGTGAGCAGAACACAGTATTTCCCACAATGGGGGGGGAAATGCCTGTCAGTTGCAGAACAGTTAGTCTCTGAATTTTGCTGGTTAGAAGGAACCTAAGTTGAATTTGTCAGCCTAATCTGTGCTGAAGTCTTAATTTGCCACTTACTCAGTGACTAAATCTTTCTACAAACTTTTTTTAAATTTCAACGCACTATCATCCAGCTTCTTGTGCAATGCGAGTCCAATAAGCTGAGACCAAGATGCACGTGACTTATCATTGTGGTATAAGACCACTTGTAAAGTGATTGACACAAACTCTCCTTTTTGACCATTTGTTCTTCTCTTCTCCAGTTTACCGTATTGGTCCTTTTTTGGAGGTGTATCTGCTTTGACTCCAGACCACTACATGAAGATAAATGGGTTTCCAAACACGTACTGGGGCGCTCGTGGGGAAGATGATGACATTGCTGCAAGGTACTAATGGGTGGAATGGGGCCATTTAAAAGAGAACTAAAAGTTCTAAAATAACATATTGTATAATCCTCCATTAGCCCAAGGGGAGGAACTATAGAAGAATTAATAGGTTCTGGACATCTTTAATTTTATATAGTGCTGTGATTCATAGGTTTCAAAGACAGAGGGGATCATTATGATCATCTAATCTGATCTCCTGCCTAATACAGGCCATGGAACTTCCTCCAACAATTTCTAGACCATATCTCTTTTTTAAAAAATAAATAAATAAATAAATCGTAACTGGATTTAAAAATTGTCTATGGTGTAGAATCCACCACAATCCTTTGTAAATTGTTCCAATGGTTATTTACTCACCATTAAAATTTTATACCTTATTTCCAGTCTGAATTAGTCTGACTAAAAGTTGAGGCTAGATTATTGCACTTTTGTCTGCTAGATTGAAGAGCCTATCATTATTTGTTCTCCATGTAGATACTTGTAGATTGTAATGAAGTCATTCCTTAGACTTAGTCTATAGGTAGACTCAAAAGAACTCAATCTACGACGGTAAGTCATGTTTTGTAGTCCTTTAATGTTTCTTGTGGTTCTTCTCTTGAACCCTCTATGCATCAACAGCCTTCTAGACTGGCGACACTAAATTCAGAAGTGCTGGGGTCAAGGTATGTTAGATTTAAAGTATTTTTGTACAATGAGAAGTTGGCTTTCTTCAGATAGCTTGGACTTCATGTGCTAGAGAACGTTGGTTTTGTATCCTTGTTCTGTCTCTGCGACTCCCAAGAGCTGTATAAACTTACAATGACCGATAGTTGACTCTCAGTGAAATTAATTTGTTGTATAGGAGAGAATACTGGGCTGACATGGTAGAAAACCCAGATGTTAACTAGGGGATTTTAATAGACACTTTAGATTTAAAAATAGGAGGGGGTTTCAAGATATGGCATTTACCCTCTGAAAGATGGGGAGCTGGTGACTTAAGGAATCCAGATTCCCATCCTAAATCACCAGACACATAGCAACATACCATAGCGGTTTAAGTACTCAGTCAGTGCTGGCAAAATGTGAGGGTTTTTGTTGCTAGGAAAGTGATGTACTATGGGTGTGAGTACAGGGAGGTTAATTGTATCCAGTGCAACTCTGTACAGCACAGAATAAAGACGCTTTGGCCTTGCCTGCCTTAACAAGCATTGGAGCTGTAATTCACCAGTGGCACAGCTCTATTAAAGAACACTGAGTCAAACTATTGGGGGGGCTATACTATGTAGCTGGCTGGAAAAACATCAGACACTTGTTTTCTGCTTTTGCACAGTGTGACAGGTTATGTAATTTTCAGTGGAACATTCTGTTCCAGAACTGGGGGAGTCTGAGAAGGGAAAGTTAGGTGTTTAACAAAGTTAATTCTTTGATCAGAGAAACCTTAGTAGAGGAACATGTTAACTTTTAAAAGTAATCAAAGTACTTTTTGATGAATGGAATATCAGAGTACAGTGTTTTTTGAATTTCCAAAACAACGAGGAGACTCACCCATATGCTGTCTGCACTACTTCAGCTCTTGACATGGGTCTCAGCTGGGGTGCCAGGGGTAAGTGCCAGACCAGAGTTCTGGGCAGTAGAGGACACTTCAGATTTTAAGGAATCAGTCTGTTAAAGGGGCACTGTTAGCCTGAATAGGCCCCAAAATGCCTTCCTTAGAAGAAAGTAAATCCCATGCCACATCTCATGAGAATTACATGCAACTAATAACTGATAGCAATTTGTCCTTCAGGTGTATGTATAGTTCCCAGTAGTGGAGGCTAATAATGATTCTTTGCTCACAAACGTACAGGTCTATGTTTTCAAAAGTTTGTCTTGACTTTTTCAGGGTTTTGTTTGTTTGTTTGTTTGTTTGTTTGTTGTGTTTTTTGAGTGACCAACCTGAGACCTAAAAGGGAGATGAATTTTAGAAAGGACTGAGGACCCATGCTGTAGAACAGCAAAACCAAAATTTGAAATCTGGCATGAACCCTGCTAGCCTTGGCTTCTCTATAAAACATTATGTGAGGACACAACTAAACAGCAGAGTTGCCCAACTCGGTGCTGACCACAATTTTGCAGTCAATATAGACAAAGCTAGGTTGGGTTCAACCATGTCAACTAGCCATGTTTAAACATTGGTCTTAGTAGGCACTAATATCCTTCTTATTCACCTCTTATGAGACATGACTGTCAGAATCTAATTGGGACCATTAAGCAACAGGTTTGTTAGGGGGCGTTATCTCCTGATTAAAAATCATCCACAAAACTATTCCTGCATCAAATAACTTTTTGTATTTACAGTTGCATTATCTCAATTAATCTTATAATGCCAGACTTGGAGATCAACAGCAAAGACAGCTGCTTTTTTGCATCTGTCTTTATTTGAATGTGCAATATGTTTTTCTGAATGCAAACATACATTCTTTTTATTACAGCCCAGGTTGAGGTAAGGGTGCTTCACTAAATGTTAATACATGCTCCCTGAATAAGTACCCTTTGCGTGCTTACATTGGATAATTCTAGTCCAATATTTATTTTTGGCACTCTGTCCTTTCCCTAACAGTTTAAGAAAAGAAATGTTGCAGTACAGCTTGCTGCTATTGACCTCCTAGTTCTTATCTCGAAAACAAAACTTTCATTGGGGAAAAAAAAAAAAAAACTAGAAAAGTTCCAAAGATGTTCACTGGGTACAGTAAATTACTTAAATCTTCAGCAAATTAAACTAAGATGGTAGTAGCAATGGGTCTGGCTGTGAGAGCTGTGTCTGCACTCAAGATCTAGCCAAAACTGGCAATGGTTCATTATGCTGGCAAATTTAATTTTTTTTTTGGGGGGGGGGGTGAATTTCCCTAGCATAAACATTCAGATACCTCAGTTGTTACTGCTGTTGGAACACTCCCACCCCAGCTCACCTGAATGGTAGCATAGTGCTCTGCAGCTGACCTACTCGCATTTATGTTCTAGTAGTTTTAGATAAAATAAGCGTTCCTATTGCAGTCTCCACGAGCGTGTTGGTCAAAGCAGTAGCGCGTTATGTTGTAAGTCAGGGGTACCATTCAATACCATAACTTTACTCTCTCCATTCCTCTTGTGCATTTTTGCTTTGGTTGTGTTTCTCCACCAGAAAACATCTCTGTACTTGCCCTTTCTGTAGCCTAACGATGAATTTAAAAGTGGCATTCTTGTATATAAACTCAGATTTTGCTCTGTCTTCCTTTTAAAGGATTCAGTTAGCAGGAATGAAGATTGTCAGAACCCCTGTTCATCTTGGACGCTACAAAATGGTGGATCTTGAGCAACACGCAGGGAGTGAAGAGCACCCGAGACGGTAACTTGTAGGCTGGTTCTGTCCCCACTTGTCCAAATTCCAGCATGACCAATTCCTGGTCTGTACCGTCTGCTGCCTGAGTGCTGTTGTCTTTCTCCCCATGCAGGGCAGAAGGCACAGTCCAAGAAGCTGCTTCTCAGCATCTTGCCTTTAAATAGTGCTCTCCAAAGAAACTGTCTCTCTGGCTTTATTCAGCCCAGAGTTTGGGAAATTAACAGGATAGAAGCATTTCCTTGATTTGTATTTATTATAACTTAAATCCCTGCAGTCTTGCTGGCAGCCTCTGGCCTCTCGGGGGAAAAAACCAGTTGTATATCAGTACAGTCACAAATGTCTGGTCAAGCCAATTGCAACTGAATCTCACTTTCTGTGGTTAAAGTGTGGATGCTTTGCTATTAACTCACGTTGTTTGAAGTGCACAGCAGTTAACTTTCTCTTGCTATATGGGGGCTAGTGAGTTTTGTACAGTACTTAGCCTGGGTTTGGGGGTTGTCTTGGTCCATGATTAGGGATCTAGACACCATAGATACTGTAGTTTAAAATATGAATAGTGAAATTTAAAAAGCCCATTTCATCATCTCTGTGTACTTAGAAATATTAAGAATCAAGCTTGAATCTTGTTCTTGTCTCCCCCCTTGATTGTATGTACATCTCGGACAAACTAAATGTCTTAAGATTTTACATCCAAATATTATGCTAGCATTAGACAAACACGGAGGTGTATGCAGTCCCACTGAAAATGTGAAATCAGAGCTGAATTCATTAGCAGTGGGTAAGGTGGACCCCTTAGTGCTAACTTGCATCCCCCAGGACCTATTTACATACCAAGAGGAGAAAGAAGGGGTTACTTATGCTGGGTGGAGACTACCCTACGTTGGCAACTCAGATCTGCCTCTTGCCTTACCCTTATGGCTGAGTTCCTTAATGTCTTCTCTTGTGTGTTCACAAGTCAGTGTGCAGCCATCTGAAATGCTCATTTTCACCTTGGCCACCTCATGCCCAGCTCCCCACATGTGCAGTACGCTTCTGCTCTTACTGCCTTTTCAGATGGACCGAGCAGCATTGTTCCCTATTCATTTCAGGCTCCAGTTCCAAATGAACCTTGTTTATATAAATGCCATACAGGTGCTCCAGTCTCCTGCACCTCACAGCATGTTTCTACTTATCTAGATGGAGAGGTTTCCCTTTCGGGAAGGGACAATCTTGGGGCTTGTGATGGAAGAGACTTCACCTGTACAGCTTCCCCTTTTGCCTACCTTCAGGTGTTAACTGAAAGTCTCTCTCTCCTTCCTGCTTGTGCCATTTGATCATATTCACAAATAGTGTTGTGTATTTTAAGAGTTGTGTTGTAACTGACTAGAAAAAGATAGGAATATGCCCGTTAGTCTCCCCCTGCTGTCCTTTTATCTAACTACAGTATTCTCTTCGGTTTAGGCCTGCTCCATTGCACAACACCAGAAAAACATGGAAGGATGATGGAATGAATTCTGTGGAATTCAAACTCCTTTCAAGAAAGAAGCACCTTCTTTATACCAACATCACGGTAGATATTGGGGATGCTCCCACATTGCCTCCAGAGGATAAAGACAGAGTTTGAGTAGTGGTACAGCACCTAGAAACTTTGCAGTGCAGGAAGTGCCAACGTACAATTGGGTCAGGAATCTGAGGTCTACAAAGACTGAGGAATTATTTCTTGCTGTGGGCTTTACTGTTCCTCCAACCCTGCAAGGGCTAGAAGACAAGTCTTCAGGAATGAGGTATGACAGCTGCTAATACTGGATTCAGTTTCTGGTAAAGAGAATCTCTGCAAGTGTTGTAAAATATGATGCTCACCGGGCCCTTTACACGCCCAACCCCCAGCTACGGCCTTGAGGAGTGCACTCTTATTCAGCACTAGACAAATCCACTCTAATCTGCATGGCCCCATTAGCTGGATGGTTAGTTGAATGCCAGCTTCGTTATGTCTGCCCACAGTTTACTATTTTAAAATGGTAATTGGGATGGAAACCACTCTCCCCTCAACATGTTGTTTGGTTTGAAAGAAATCTCAGTGTTACAATTTTTCTTGAAGTTTTTTCCTAAGTGTTACTTCCAATTGTTAAATGTTGTGTAAATATTCTTCAGGAATGTAATAAAAGCTAATAGCATCTTGTAATTCCTGCTGTGTGACCACTCACTCGCTGGAGAAATGAATTTCTCCACAAGAAGTTTAGAGGTTTGGTATGGCACAAAGTTTTGTCTAGTCACACAGAGCAAGAACTTGTGTTAGATGCCTTCATTTTGTCTCTGCTAGCACTTATATAATTAAAAATATATTCGCTTAGAACACTGCTTTAAAAAACACTCAGTAAGGGACTGATAGGAAAGGGTTATCTTCACCATAAGATGACCATCCATTATCTACTGCCCTTTCCCCAGCAGCACAAATTGGACTTTGGTGCTCATTGCTGGTACGCTAAACAGTTGACAAGAAACCCAGAAAAACAAATGGAAGAGAGGCAGTGGAGCATGTGAAGAAGTCAAGGCTACTCAAAGCCTGAAATTCTCCATGCAGAACTGGGAGAAATGCATTTAAAAGGGAGGTTGAGCCCATTCAGTCCTTGGCCTTAGACCAAAATGAAGGGGAATCCGTTCTTTGTGATTGAGAACACACGAATGGGTACCAGGTCTTTAAAACTTCAGTCACTAATCTTGGGCTAACACTCAAGGTTCAAGGCCTGTCATCTTCCTTTGCCAAGCCTGTCAGTCATCTCTTCAGTTTTCCCAGATCATGTGAGACCGCCAGCAATGTTCCCTCTAAGGTTTGGCGGTTTGTGTGCATTTTCAAGCCGTGTGCAAAACTTTTTCTGAATAAAATTTTTGTGTAAACTCACACGACAGAAATTATAGGCATTAATTGAAGTTAAAGTAATTGTAAATAGAATTAATTGTTTAATTGAATTTGAATGAATTTTGAATTGAAATGTAATGTTTAGAAAGGTTTTTATTTAAAATTAATTTTTTAAAAGTTTTTTTTAAAAAGGAAGGAAGGAAGGACGAGAGAAAAAGGAAGAGAAGGAAAGAAGAGAAAAGAAGAGAAGGAAAGAGAAAAAGGAAGAGAGAAGAAAGAGGAAGGAAAGAGGAAAAAAAGGAAGACAAATAAGGAAAAAAGAGAGAAGGAAGAGAGAGGAAGAAAGAAGGAAAGAAAAGGGAGAAAGAAAAAAGAAGGAAGGAAGAGAAAGAAGAAAGGAAGAAGGAAGAAAAAAAAGAAGGGGAAAGAAGAGAAGGAAGAGAAAGGAAGGAAGCAAAGAAAGAAGGAAAGAGGAAAGAAGGAGGAAGGAAGGAAGAGAAAAGGAAGAGAAGAAAGAGGAAGGAAAGAAGAGGAAAAAAAGACAAATAAGGAAAAGAAAAAGAAGGAAGAGAGAGGAAGAAAGAAAAAAGGCAGGCAAAGAAGAGAAAGAAGGAAGAGAAAGAGAGAAGCCAAGGCCACTGGCGGGGGAGGACCCTACCGCGGCCCTGGGAAGCCGCTGGTGGGGCGGTGCAGACCCCAGCCTCCGAGGCTGATCCCGGCCCTGTGCTGGGAGGCCAAGGCTGTGGATTAGCCCGGCCCCAGCCCCGAGCCGGGAAGTCGAGGCGGTCAGCAGGTGGGAGCCCACCGTGGCCGCAGCCCCCCCCCCCGCTGCCCCGGCCGTGTGGGGCAGGCAGCCAGGCAGGCCCACGCTCCTGACCCTAGCCTGAGCCTGCCTGTCCTGCCCTGGGGGCGGGGAGGGCCAGCCCAGAGGCTGGCGCAGGCCGGGTCTGCTGCGGCAAAGCCGCAGCCCTGGGGGTTGGAGGGAGCAGCGGGGCTGCTGGGCTGTGCAGGGGTCCCTCACTGCTGTGCAGGGGGTGCGACAGCCGCTGCACAGCCGCACACCCGCGCAGTTTAGAGGGAACACTGACCGCCAGTGAATTTGGTTACCTTTCCCTGGATTCTGACACCCACGATGGCCAGCCATTTATTCTTAACTGACTGCAACTAAGCCTTGTCAGAAAGCTAAAGAAGGCTGTTAGTCTTTAAAAGGGCCACAGGACTGTTTGTTTCTCTGCAACAGACTAACACGGCTCCCCCTTTGGAACTTGGTCTCCTATTATAGCACTTAGGAGGCAAAAACAGTATCTTACTCGGTTACCTCTTATCAGCTGAAGATATTAAATAGGCCCCTTTTCCTTCCACTTGGAGACTGCAGGTCACTCTGCTAAATGTTACTCCCTTCTGGGGGGAAGACTGCAGCAGTACCAGCCAGTAATAAAAAAAAATCTTAATTAGACCAGCCAGTCTCTTGAGTTGGAGAACCTTTTAACTGCCAGATAAGGTAAGCCCCCACTTTCATTCTGCCTTCTAGTTTGGATCCTTCTGTCGTAGGACAAGAGAAGAGATGTTGACAAAGCATTAATGGGCATAAGAACACTAGTACTCCTCTCTGCTTTTACCTGGATGGAAGAAGTGTTTGGAGCTAGACACTGTACACCAAGATAGACTAACTCAATTTATAACAGACCAAATCCACTTAGATACACTGGCAGTAAAAAGCACTACTTGAAGTTACTGTCCCATTACTTAATGCAAATTGACTTTCTCCCACTCCCCTGAAGCGCACACAGGCTTCATATTATGCGCTGATAGTCCACTAACGGGCTCTTTCAAGACTGGCAGTCTCAGAAGGCCCTTTATTAAAAAAAAAAAAAAAAAAAAAAATTCCTTTCCCCTCGCAGAGTCTAAATCTGCGTATATTTTAAGAGTAAGAACCTCAATTGACTTCAAGCAGTTGCTGCTTTCTCTGTCTTACCAAGCTGCTCTGGTTGACACTTGTGCCTATTAAAACATGACTTAATTATCACAACTTGTAGAATAGCATCCAGAAACCAACTAGATGGCAGGCTCTGGCAAATAGGACCAGCCCAGAAACACTATAAATAAAGGTTGCTGTTTAGTGTGGCCTGTTGATATGCTGTGGGGTGAATAAATACAAATAGAGTTTAGTCTATTAGTCAGTGGCCCTAGCAATTAATCTGCTCTTAAAAATATCACTTCTCCAGCACAACTGCTTTATCAATCTACAGCCCTTCGCATACTCTCCACCTTAAGCAAAGTACCAGCCCTGAGATGAGGCAATGCCATGAAGACTGACTTAATTTGCATCAGACACTTCACAGCTGCAGCTTCCTTATTAAAGGAGTTGTTGCTACTGTGATGTTCAGGAGGAAACAGCAGATGGCAGCATATATGCTGTAATTTCCTTTTCAAAGTGTTGGTGGTAGAGCAGTGTCTAACTTTTTATTCCAAAGGGGTAGCCGTGTTAGTCTATTGTAGAAAGACAACAGAGTCTTGTGGCACTTTTAAAAACTAACAGATTTATTAATCGCATGAGCTTTCGTGGGAGAAAATCCCACTTCGTCAGATATCTCCTATTCCAATTAGACAGCGTTTGTAATTTTCCAAACAGTGGCCTTTTGTCTCAGGTTTTCAAGAGGTGTGATCTCAGTTTTTGGCAGAATTAAACAAAAAGCCCCCTAAATAAAACCCATGATTTTGAGGAGAAGGGAAAACCTTCCAAGCTTTTCTCAATTTAAACCATTCTAAGCATACACCACAGAGCAAGAATGACAAATGTAAAACCTGGCCCATCCACTTGAGTTGAGGGAAAAGATTTAAAAAAAACCAAGCAAACAAAAAAAACTGATTGAAGCAGTGGCTGGAAAATTCTGCCCATTATGTGACCCAACTTGATACGTTCAGCCTGTTCTGCCCAGTGGGCGTGAACAAGGCCTGCTTTTGGGGCAGTCTTTCATAGGGGAGATAAGACACTGTGCTGCAACATAATAAAGTGCATCATGGCACAGTGGTGATGTGTCACAAGCAAAACTCTAGCCCGCCCCTGCTGAGTTATTGCAGCAGGCAACCATGGACTGCAACACATGCAACCTACTACTGTTAACCCAGCAGGCTGCTCTGGTCACTAATGTGCTGGTAACTGGGGCCAGGCACTTTTAAATCTCTCACCCTGCTGTGTGGTCCTGGGCCTGGCCAGGGAGTGGGTTCCCATGGCTGTGGGGTACCGTAGGTGTGTGTGGTGGTGGTGGTATCGTGAGAAGGTATAGGGAAACTTGGCAAGGCAGTCATGCAGCTGGGGGAAAGAGACAGCAGGTGGTGGAGCTTGGGGAAGGGGAAAGAGGTGGGGGGAGATGCGGAGGGCTTGGGGTGTCACCCTGAGAAGGCTGAGAACCCCTAGTCTAGGCCAGGACTCAGGTGGAGCATGCCAGGCTACAGGACGTGCAGTTTCTGTGCTGCACCCAGGCCTCCTTGCTGAACTGCTGCAGTGGGGCAGGGGACGAGGGCTGCTGGCCCTTCAGTGTTGTAAAAATGATATCAACTCTAAGGTCAGACGGGACCAGTATGATCATCTAGTCTGACCTCCTGCAAAATGCAGGCCTCATAACCTCCCAGTGGCCCTCTAACTAAAAAGGTGGGGAATCTCTGTTTCAGGTAAAAAAATTACTGATTCTTAGAGGAATTAATACAGCAGACATAAGAATGAATCAAAGCTTTTTCTTGTGACAACTATGATTTTACGTTTGCAATATAAAGCTTGCAATTTACTGCACTTGCTAACTGGTTTATCCCATTTTTGTAAAGCAAGAACTACAAATAGTCAAGTTATCTTGCTGGATATTTATACCACACTGAGCACCGGGCTAACAGTGTCTAGAGGAAGCAAGGAACAGAGAGTAACAGTCTTAATCCATTTGACACCTGACTTGTGTATGTATTCCCTCAGTGTCCGCCGCAGAGCAGTAAAGTGCTAACCAGACTATTGTTGATAGAACAGGTTTGCCACAGGACTCTTGAGCACTCCCTCTGGGTACTGAATTGAGCTGCTACGGACAAGGCAATCCTTTGGAGTGAAATGGGTTGGATTTTATTGTTTTTTTTTTACATTGTCTTCAATGTGGTTAGAGTTAACATGATTCCTTCCCATACACCAGGCGGAGAGGAATATCTGACTTTTTCAACAAGATTTGGTATATTCTTGTACTGTGGATGAGAACAGTCTCGCTTCTTTTGAAAACATGGCAGTGTTGGCTCTTGCATTCTGCTCTCTTCAGGTGTAAGGCTTGGAACTAACTACTGGAGCTGAAAATTTCAGTGTATGCAGTTCAAGCTCCTGTCAGGGCCAGTGAGATGCCAACAGCCCAAACAAGGAGACTTTCTAAATATCCCAATGAGAACAAAAAAACCAGGCATGGGAACATATCCATTGGGTCAGCCCAGGTCTCCAGCGTAACGCACAGTGCTACCACAAAACATAATTCTTAGCCAAGTAGGTAGAAAAGGACAAAAGAACTTATTTTCTCTGCACTGTCTGTGTGCTGCCGGGGGATCCCTTCAGGCAGAGAGCTGTGTTTCCAGTCACTGGAGGAACTACCGCAAGCAGAAGATCTACTCCCATCATCTACAGGAAACAGTGTTACGAGACCTTGGGTGGCATGCTGAAATCCACTGTGATGTTGGTGTACAAAGGTTTGTGCTCCACTGAGAGCAGTTTATAGGAACAGGAGTTTAGCCCATCTGTTTTCCACAATCGGGACACCTGCCGCAGGAGTTTCATCCTAAGAATGTAATCAGAGAAAAAAAAAATAGTTGGGGAACACGTACTCCAGAGCTAGTGGTACAATTATACGTCACAGCAGTATATCAAGCTCTATCGTGCACTCATGTTATTGGTGGATCTGAAGTAAGCACTTCAGAAGAATGTGTTCCTGTTACCCAGTTTCACATCTGTTCTCCTGTGTGCATGTGTATTGGGAACCATGAACCTGCTTTCCCTCCTTCAACAGGATCTGACACAAGGTACAGGAAGTCTATAAATTTCATGAAAACCTAATCTTTGAGGCTTGAAAGATAAGTTGCACCAAAATGATGGGTATGTGCCTGGAAGTGGAACTCCTCCTTAGTTTGTGGGGGGCATTTATGTGCATGATTTTAAGTGATGTTCGGATATCATGCAATGGTCTCCAGGAATGAGCCAGCCTCCTCCCCTACACGGCTCACAGTCACATTAATGGTCACTGGGAGGAGGACACCTCAAAAAGCACACTTTCCCAAATGGTGTTAGGAGGAGAGAAGCCGTGCCAGGGTCTCGGACTGCACCATCTGTCCTTTCTGTCTCCACCTGAGATAGGTAAAGGGTAGGAAATGGAGTACCAGTCCTTACTCACCTCTCTCCATTCTCCTCGTTGCCTCTGTCTCTCGTGTGGAAGATCATAGTGTACTTGGCTACATCAGGGGAAGGCCGCATCACCCTCATCTTCTGCATCTCAACCCTGAAAGTAGTAACATTACAGCCAGAAAGCACAGCACCAAGCCAAGAATAGGGCCACAGACTTGTAGAGCAGCTGAGGAGCTAAAATGTCTATTGACAAACCAGAGAGTCACATCCCAGGGAGCTGACATTCCTTCCCCTCTTCTGCACCCCAGTGCCCACCATAGAAATGGTGCACTGAACTTCTCGCATTAAGGGAACTTTAGCCACAGACATCCCATTCATCCCCATCCCATAGCCTCTACTCCCATTTCCCTCTAGCCAGTTGGTTACCTGATTCGTAGATCGTCGTCCTCTCCACCCCAGCCCCAGTAATTGTTAGAGAATCCATTCACCTTGGAAAACTGATCCCGTGTTAGAGCAGTTACTCCCCCAAAATATCCCTGGTAACGCAACCTAGAAGAAGACAAGAAGATATAGTGAAAAATTAAAAGATAGAAGTAACATGAAATTTAAGAGCTAATAATACAGCCCTGAAACTTTGTACCCAAGGTCTGAACTTGCTCCAAAATTCAAAGGTGTTCAGGTCCTGGATTTAGGCCTATTTTTCTCCAAAACACGATGATTCACTTCAGCATGCTAATCAGAACAGTTGTCTCACCAACTGGCAGCGTGGAGCAGTCTTTACTTTGTTTTGCAACTCTGGTGTTCTCCTTGCTAGTCAAAGACAGCTCTGTATCCCAATGGCTACAAATGAAAAGGGAGGTGGCTACACGATACACTGAAAGGACGGACGGCTATTTTCTTGTCAATAAATTGGTGGTATTACAATTTAATGGTAAAGTCTTGAAAAGTAGGTATGAAAAACCAGTTGTGATGGTATGGAGCTAGAGGCACTGCAGGAGAAATTCAGAGGTGATGTATAAGATACTATAATGTGCAAGTTACACATTGGTAAATTGGTATGAGGAAGCTTGACTCTAAAGGAGTTTAATTTCAGCTTCTTCTAGCTCCTCTGTCCTGGAAATTACACCAATTAGGTGATGCACATTGACCTTCTACTCTCTTGTGGTTGCTTTTCCTTACACACGTCTCTCTTCTGCCCTTTAAGGCATGGATTACAAATGCAGCCTCCCAGATGATACACAAGTGGCTATAAATTACATGTACATCAGTGCGTGTGAGAGAGTCTAAGTAAATGTAACACAAAAGCTGAAGAGACCGGAAGGTGTCCATTACAGTATGTACAGAAGATAAGATAAGCAAAGTAAACTCAGCCTAGATTAAGATCCCAGGAGTATTATTCATTCCTTTAATATACCCAACAGGGAACAGTTTTCCACCAATGACCAATAAAAGAGGAGGGAAAATAGGTGGGGGGTGTTGGGGGAGAACCTTTTATTTTCTTTCCACAATCAAATGATTTAGACTCTCTCTTGTACCCCTGTCGCTCTCTAAGACTGCATTCTGCTTTTCTAGAGACAACATTCATTGTTTGTCTCTGAATGATGATGCTCTGGCTGGATACACTCTCCTTCTGATTTGTCTCGCCGCCTCTTTCTCTTTCTTTCCACCATTTCTCTTCCTATTTCCCCAGCAGGCAGAAAAAAATCTTCAGGATGCAACATGCAAGGATTGATTGGGGGGGAGGAGGACTGGAGGTCCTATTTTGGATAGACCTTACTGTCAATTTTAAGTGTGGATCACCATCTACAAACTGTAGGGATGGGTGCTTTAGAAATGCAGTGTGATTTGGTCAATGAGATGGACCAGCAATTATCCCGTCTGTACAGATGAATAAGGGAGTTTGAGTCTGAAACTTTGAAAACGTGAATCCTAGCAGCTAACACTGGAAGGACTGCTAGTGATCTGATCTGAGATGGGACAATCGGTTATGTCTGCTAAGGAATGGGGAGGGGCCAATAAGATACTGTCTTCATAGTATGACACAATTAGGGTTTGAATTCATTTTAGGACAATGACATTAGATCAGTGCCCATTTCACTACCCAGTTTTTCTCTCTCTCAACAGACTCCCTGCAGTAGTGTTGCCCAGTGATTACATTCATTGCTCACCATACGCCACATGTGCTGGAACAGCAAACAAAGGCTTATATTACGCACCAGCACCTAAAGGCAAGGAGATGTTTCTAATCTGCTATTTATCATGTGAAACTCCATAAACCTGCTTTACTCAAGACACCTGTTGCATGACCCCATGCTTTAAGGCTGAGAACAGCTTATTACAATAGGAAATGCAAATCTCTTGAGTTTTGTGCTGGGCTTTTAACCAAGTCATAGGAAAGGAATGATACCCACGTCATCCTGTGGCGTTTGTGTGTGTGTATTAGTGTTCCAGAAACCTCAGAGGGGCTAGTAGTTCTTTCCTAGGGGAAGAACTGGAAGCCCCTCGCTTAGGACTTTTAAAACTAAACTGCAGGAGAGGGAGTAGAAGATATACAACAGCAACAACTGTGTGCTGGCCCCAGGGAGATGGGCTGGATGAACTAAAAGTGTTTCCATCCCTAACTTCTGGGATTCAGTATTAAAAGTCTAATGAAAGAAGTCTTAGCCCAAAGAAACGAAGAACAAAGCACCAACTCTCTAAATACAGAACTAATAAAATGTAGGGGGGGAAGTGCAGCAGCCATGTAGACAAGCAGTAACTACAGAGCAATAGGGGAATACAGGCCTTTGGGGCAAATCTTACAAGAAGTGCCCAAATAAGCTCTTTAGAGTATGCAGAACAGATAGGGTCTTGTATCACAAGATCCTGTTTGAAAGAGCTGCACGTAGTAAACCGCCTCCGTTTCTCTACCTCAGCAGGACGAAAGGCTTAGTCAACTCTGAAGGGCTTTCAACATGTGAGTCTCTCCTAAGCACAGGGTCTGACTCTCACACACGAGATAATGAAGTCACTGGGAGGTAGTGAAGAACTGTCCCAATTTTAAAGATGAGTGTAGGAGGCAGAGAAAGTGACTTGCCCAAACTCACACGGCAAGTGTGTGGCAGAGCCAAGAATTAAACCAACACCTCTAGTCCAGAGCCTTAACACACCAATCTTTCCAACAAATTCTTTTTCAAACCAAGGCTCAAATCACTAAGTCACCTAAATAAAGCCAAACAGTTCCTTCCCAGAGACAAAAAGGTTTAGTCAATTCACTAGTCAAAACAACCAAGGAGTCCCGTGACACTTTTAAAGACTAATAAATCAAAAGAGATCAGTAACTAGAGCACCTGTGGTCATTCAAGTGCCATTCCCCTGTTACTCTTCTGGAATCCACGTGTTTCTTGAATAACTGGAGTGATTGCTTCAATTGTGTTCAGTGGGCCGGGCCATCTTCAGGCCCTTTGTATTCTCTTTGCAAGGCACAGTACTTCTGGGAATCTGTTTGAGTCTCGTTTGAATCCTGAGGTTAGGGACTGAGTGGTAAGACACACAATGTGGATGAGGCAATATCTTTTATTAGACTAACTTCTGTTGGCAAAAGAAACAAGCTTTGGAGCGTCACAGCACTCTTATTCCGGCTGGAAAGGTCATGGTAAGAGGCTGTTTATTCCGTGCAATGATTTGCATCCCAGGTCTTCTTCCTGCCCTGTTTATTTGTACAGGGGAAAAGAGTTTTACTTGCACGCACTATAGATCAATTTGAATAGCACAATTTTTAACAGTATTTGGATTGGCATGGCATAAAAGGAAAGACTTCTTGAAAGAAAAGAAAGAACATGCCTCCTCAAAGGTTAAATGTTCATGCCAGATTTGATGGCCTCTTATTTGAGGAGGGTGGGATTTGATTTCCTCTTTTACACGCTACATACATTATTTGTATTACAGAAGCACCTAGAGGGCCCAATTCACATCAAGACCCTACTGCATTTTGAGCTGTACAAACAGCTAATGTGAGGCAGGATCCCCACCCCAAGCTGCTCTAATGAAGTTACCTCTTTTACAGAAGAAGGCCAGAGATGGAGCTCTTACAGAAAAGGAAGCTGTATTAGAACAACTTTACGGAGGATAAGCCTGTTAAATATCAGGACCAGGAGACAGGAAATACATTCTTGGTTTTTCTACACTGTCTATGTAATAACATCCAATACATCATTTAGCCCCCTCAGAATCTCCATTTCCCCATGTGAGAAACGGAGCTAAACACAGTAACGTACCTCACTGGTGATTTGTGAAACTAAGTTAATTTATGTTTGTAAAGATCCTTGAATGGAAGGCACTACAGAAGGGCACAGTATCATGTCAGATGGCAGGGAATGCACCAACCTAAGGATCCTTAAGGAAGTGGAAATTTCCAATAATCTGGCAATTATTAGTCAAAATATTTGCCAAGTTCTTCCATTCCTACCTGTACCCAGTGTTGTTCCTGCCAACTACAAGGTGCTTTGGTTGTTTGTCACACATATATATGTTGAAGTCATTCTCTGGAACCAGGTCCACATCATGGAAAATGAAACAATCCCACTTCTCCTCTTTCAGGGCCTCCAGATATCCTACGTTCAGCAGTTTAGCGCGGTTAAACTTGCTATGGCCAGCCTGTGAAAATGGAAAGAAAACAAGGCATACATCAAATCCATTAACTTGATTTGCTACTTGTTTGGATTCCATCCTAATTACATAGGTTACAGAATTCTTCATGGCTCACAGCATTTATATTGTACCGAATTCTCATGCCACAGAAAGAGCTATTCCTTAGCAATATACATGTGCATCAAAGCAGCCAAATATTGTGAAGTATTTCTTCATTCCCTACCTGTCATGAATGGCCATTGACAGAATCAAACGATGTACAGGTTATCTAGCTGCCATGAGTAACCTGCACTGTGCATTCTACTCCTATCACTGATCTCGTCTTAGAATTTCCATCAGACAAGGTCATAGAAGAACTATGACCACGTAATTTAGAAAGCAGAAGAAATTGCTGGATCTTAATATACCTATTATCATGATTCCAAAGGGGTAGCCGTGTTAGTCTATTGTAGAAAGACAAAAGAGTCTTAAAGTGCCACAAGACTCTTTTGTCTTTCTATTATCATGAGTTATAGAAAAATAAATGTATTATAAAACTTAGCACTTTTCCTCCACAGATTTTAGAGCCCTTTATAAGGCAGGTACATATTGTTTCCCTATGGAGAAGCTAAAACAGAGAAGTTAAGTGACTTAAGGTTACAGTATGTGGCAGAATTGGGAGAAAAATGTGGTACTCCTGACACACAATCTTCACACACTGTCTTATATACACAATGCTGTACTGGACTACTGGCTTGGGCTTTCATTTATTTATTTATTCTATTTTTTACTGCTTGTATTGGTTTACTTTTCGTTCTGATTTGGTGCCTCTTCTCAGAAATATCCCTTTCTATAAGTTTACTTTAATTGTTATCTCAAGAATTTTGAGCTGTAGTCAGTTTCCTAAGCTTTTGATGGCTTGTTCACTTCAGAACAGCAACACACCATCTGGTGAGCATGCATGGATTTGTATACAGGCGCACACCCACTAGCCTTCCAAATGCATCCTGTGTGAATAATACCCAGCAGTGCAAAGTGAATGACAGTTAAAATTCCCTTTAAAAAGGAAGCTTCCAATTTCCCATCTTTATCAATGTTTATTTTTATAAAATCACCTGCTAAAAAATCAGGATCAATATTAGTTATCAGCTACTATTCAATGTAACCCCAGGTTAACATTTGTTGCCTGGACACGCAGCAGCACAAACACAGGGTGTGGTTATGACAGACAATGAGCTATAATGTATTAATGTATGAACACTGATATGCAGTAGGAGTATGAACATTGTAAGTGATCTGGTCAGGGAGGTAAATTTATTTGCAACTATGATGAGTTAATACAATTTCCTGTATGACTGTACAGACCTAAATTAATAAGGGCCGTAGGGAGAACAAACAGCAAAGCAACCCAATAAACCTAGGATAAGCAGCCTTCAACACATACTTGGAAGACAATATGGGACAAGCAGATAGCTTCTCAGATCCTGTCTCCAGGTTTCAGAGTTGCTGTGTCAAAGCGGGGAGCCTGAAGATCAAAACATGAAGAGTATAAAAGCCCAAAGGAAGGAGAGGGCTCACTTGCCAGAAGTCATCCAGGGAAATAGAGGTGCTCTGTGAAGGAGTCTGAAGAAGATGGCCCTTCTCACATCCAGAGGATGGTAAGCCTTAGGGAAGCGCAGACTTGCATATTTGTTGGCTATGGATATGGGTAGTTCTGCTTTTAGCAGGGGGTTGGACTAGATGACCTCATGAGTCCCTTCCAACCCTAAGATTCTATGGACCCTTTCACTTATATATAAAGTCAAATCCAGCCTAGGCTGATAGTTACAAAGAGTGTAACATCTGAAGGCTGTTTGGTGTCACTGATCAGGTAATCCCAGCCCAGTTCCTATATGTAGATCACGACATCACTATTGGCTCTAACTGGTCCTCTTTTTGCCTGTTTCAGCATAAACCTAAAGACTGAATGACCCATGGAGATTAAACTCCCCTCTTAAACCCTACAGGCAGGATTAAGAGAATATATTGTAACAGACCTACTTTGTAAACAAAAAAAAATCAGTTTTCCAGGGCTTTTACCAGCACTTTTTTTTTTAAATATGGTATTTTTAAAAAATAATGTAAAGGTGACTGCAGAGAAAAAAAAAGATTGGGTTGGTGCCCTTTCTGTAATCAATGGAGAGACCTGAAAGGCCCTTTCCTTCTCCACAACTTCCCCTGCCACAAGAGGAGGTTCCTGCATGTTTTAGTATTTAATACCAAAAAAAAAAAAAAAGTAGATGTCATCCACCCTGCTTTTTCTGAAACAGCATGGACATCTAGTCAGGTTATGACCTCACAGATAAGAAGAGCAAGTGAGAGCTGGTCCTCAAAAATCCTCTCACTGTGAGACTAGTTTACACGTTCTGGTTTTGTGTGTGCCTATCCATCACCACCCCACAATAAAGGGCTACAGGAGAACTCGCCATCTACATCTCTAAGTCTTCAAAGGGAGATCTGCCAGCAAAACAGGGAAAACTTGGCACCTATGATAGATTAAACAGACAGAGCTCTCACGCCTTTTTAATACCCTAAGGCAGGGGTAGGCAACCCCCAGCACACATGCCAGCAGTGACACACAAGCCCATTTGGAGCGGCACTCGGCATCCTCTGTGGCGCCACAGAAATTGCCACTCCTGCCACCAAAGGACACTCCAAGTGGCTTCTTTTGGGGGCGGCTGCAGTGCAGAGGTCCCTGCCATGTCCATGCCCCAGGCATACCATGTAAAGAAGCCGCCCAGAGCGGCTCCTCTCTGTGGTGTACCACCACCAAAAGGAGCGACTCCAGGTAACTTCTGTCCATGGTGTGCCTGGGGATAGGGGTCCTCAGGCACGCTGCTAAGAGGAGCCACTCCAGATGGCTTCTTTCCATGAATGGGTTGTCGGTGCCATCTGAGGGTCAAGGAGGAGGGGCCAGCACAGGGGTCAGCAAAGGTTGCCGGCCCCTGCCCTACGGTAATAAAAGAAGGATACGCTCCCATTTTCCCCCCTTCAGCCAATCTGTAAACTCTGATTCAGAGCAATGAAAAGAAAGCCCCAGGATATTCCAAGTTAAAACAGATCCTGCCCATCACTGCTGCTCCTGTTCCAAGATGATCTAGAGTTACAGGTAGACCTTCCTTCAGAATTTTCTGCCTCTTATTGGTTTATGACAACTGTGAGGCTATTTAAACAAGAGGGTTGTGGGAGGGGGAGTTGCATTCATTTACTTGTTTCTTGCTATCTGAGTAGTGAATCGAAGTACAGTAGACAGGTGAATGGATGTTCAAAAGAAAAAAAAATACAGAACACCCTGAAAGTAGATCATGAGTAGGCTGGCTTCCACTCCCAGAGATGGTTGCTGCTTCAAGCTTACTGACCACAGTTCCAGAGCTGGGCATCAAAGAGATTCAAGCAAGGGTTAAAATATCTGCACAGCAGAAACGTCTGGGATGCACAGGACTTTAACTCCCATCTCCCCCAGGCCAGTAGTTCTCTCGCTTTCGTGGTTGCCTCACCTGGTGGATGACGTAGATACCATAGTCCAGTTGTTGTCTCTGTAGGAATGGGTGGAGGTGCTCGAGCAGGTACAACAAATGCTTCTCTCGATTGCGGTGTGGGATCAGGATAGCCACTCGTTGCAGCGCTAAGCAATCTGCAGGGTGATGCCGGCCTTTTGCCACCTCAGGGTTCTCCTTCTGTACCTCTTCCAATGTGAGAGATTCCTTGAACTTGAGGTTGCTGGTCCCCTCTGCAGGAGAAGCACAGGAGACATTCTTAATTCATTTCTGGTTTCAGGCTAGCTCACTGCCATCATGGGAGTGCTCTGCACTCCAGTATTCATGGATTCCACAGCTACAATGGACTCATGATCATCTAGTCTGACCTGCTATTTAATACAGACCATAAAACAGCATGAGAAGCCTGTGTTCAATCCCAAATTCTGATTTATCTTGTTTCCCCAAATCTAATGGAATGGAGTATGCAGTAAAGTCATACCTGGGTCCTGGAGGAAATGGGTACTTGGAGTTGCTCAGCATTTACTCACTTAGCTAATTAAGGCACAATGCCAAATGACATATTAAAGGAGTCCCATTCAAACAGAAGGATACTGATGGCTTCAACATGGGCTTCAAGGGAGGGAAGAGAGGAGGAAGAGTGGAGAGAGAGATGAGAGTAGAAGTGCAGGGATTCATCATAGCATTAACCATGGACATAGAAGGATCTAAATATTGTAAAGACAGGCATCAAGTTAGAGCAGAAAATGGTTCTTAATAATCTTACATCCCCATGATCAAATGAGACCTTTTCAATGGTTGCTGTGCTAATCTTTCATCATAGCCTCTTCTGACACAAAGAAAGCTCACTTGAGGGAGAAGAAGTCCAACAACAGTGATTAGAAATGGTTGCAAAGATTTATGACTGACAAAAATACCCCGAAAAAAAAATTTTTTTTTTGCAGGAAAAAAATTCAGCATCCTCCAGTCAGCTTGCATGAGTGTGGGCATACAAGAAAGATGATGTGGTATTGAAGCTTTGTACTGCCAACACAGAAATCATCTGATGGCAGGAAAGCTGAAAAAGGTAGCATAGGCCAACATGGTGAACCTCATGGAGCTACTCAACTAATAAAAATGGCCATTCTGAGGAAGCCTCTGGAGATGTTCATTTGACCCCAGACCTCCAAAAAGGTCACAAAGTCTTTGTCAAAGGAAGGTGCACTTATGAAACGGCATCTGATTTCCCAGCAGAATTTTCAAATCTGCCACGGAGGTGGAAAGGGAAGTGCATGGGTTCTGAGGAAGAGGGAAATCTCTTAACACAAAAGCGGGATTCAGCATAAAAGAAAGAGTGAAGCAGTGGAACCGGCAAGCATGTCAGCTAGGGGCAGAGACCCATTTCCTTCTAAATCATTCTGGAGTTCAGTGTGTTGCAATATGCATTTCAGAAGATGGGCAGCACTCAAGTACAGACTTCAAAGATTAAACAGTGAAGAGCAGAGCATGGGACTCATAAAGAGCCCAGTATCAGGTACCTACAGTTGCCAATGGAGCACAATGGAGTGTCCAGATTATCAGGTTGCTACAGCTGTTCTGATGGGGTTTCCATCCCTGTCTAACTGGACGCCCTAGCCAGTAAGTACACATGGGTCAGGTTAGTCTCATAAGCAAGTATGAATACCTTCCTCTCTCTTCTTTCCAGTGCTGGCATGTTGGGTTTGCTAGTCTTTCTGAATGGACACTAGGGAAACGGCTAACTAGTAATGCATGAGCTACAAGAGCTAGCTTTGACCATGTGAGTTAAAACAAACACCAAGGGACACAGGGGGACCTGACAATCTCTGCATTAAATTGTCCTACACCTCTCTCTATACCTCTTCAGTATTTGTAGGGTGAACTAATATTAACTGTTGAGAGGGTGCTGTCTATCTTACGTGGTATGCAACAGCTCTGTGTATGATTCACAGAAAAGCCAACTGGGTGAGAGGAACCAGAAAGTGAGTAGCACGAGAGCAGACTTCATTTGTTAAAAATGCTGAAGACTAAGCCACTTACGCAGGTGGGGAGAGAGAGCAGGGCAGTGACTCATGGTGGACTTCACTGTGGGAACTTCTACAGTTGACATGGCCGCCTTTTTCTGAGTCTCCTCCTCCTCCTTCAGCGTAGTCATCTTCCAGAAATTCTCAACCAAGCTCTTTGCTTTGGGAGTCTCCTGCAGAGCATCTACAAGGTAACTGGAGGTGGCCCACCCCACCACCATCGCGCACAAAGTGAACAGCAGCAGCAGCTTGAACTTGTAAGAGAGGTGAAGGATGCCAGAGCTCAAGCCCATGGTCCTCCCCTCTTTGTAAGGTTCTTCTTCAGCAATGTTTCTGATGCAGCACCTTCACCTCAGAAGGGTGAAAATAAAGGTCCCAGAAGGAATGTCAAAATGAGGCAGGAATCTGGGAGATGTCACAGGCTGCTAAGTCTCCTATTGCTTTGGAATTCATGGAGTTCTGATGCAGTGATCCTTGGAAGGCAAACATCACGATTCACCCTGGTCCAAAACAGAGAAGAGGTTACTTTATACCCAGTGGTTAAAGTATAATTTGACGGGCCTGGAACCCTCCTAATCTCCGGGCCCCCTTCCCATATTGTCCGAGGCCCCTTCATGCATGTGCGGGCCCCAGTCCAGATAGGCATTTTCAACCACTTCTCAGTACCTCATGCATCAGTTATCACTCCATAAAAATATTTATAATTTTATATGGCGTTTATGTCTATAGCAATTATTGTCACAAACTAGCAAACACTGCATAACACAAGACCATCAGATCACCCCCTCCCCTGCCTCATTAACTCAAGTATGATGATGAAAGCTCATGCAATAAATAAATGTTAGTCTTTAAAAGTGCCACAGGACTCCTTGTTTGTTTTGCTGAACTAGACTAACACGGCTCCCCCTTTGGAACTTATCCACCATATGGTTTCCACTGGTCTTATCCCTGGTGGGAACTTTCCTAAAAAATGCTAACATACACAAGGCTATAATGAAGACTTCAAGAGTATATGACTTCTGTAGCATTGCCAATAGCTTGGGGGCTGGTTGAAGTAATTGGAAATATGTTATTTAAACATAGATAGAAAATGGAAGATGGCATTAAAATCACCATGACTTGTGATTGATAAAATCAGGCCTCGTTTTTCCATAGCACCTTCTATCTGAAAAGCTGAAATCACTTTACAAGGGATAATGAACCAAACGTTGTACCACCTCTTAAAGCAGTGGTTCTCAAACCTTTTCACACTGGCAATCGCTTTCACACAGCCAGCCTCCAAGTGTGGACCCCTGCCAAATTAAAACTACATTTTTTTCTAGGCAACATTATTTTAAATGCTAAATTTATAACCAAACCTTCTGCCTAAAATGAATGTATCTTTTCTCACCACTTTGAACTTAAGACTAAACCACATTTTTATGGAATTATTTTTAGACGCAGAGAAGTTATTTTTAAAATTGTTATTGTTTAATACTGGTGGGTGCAAAGAATTTGTACCAATACAGCTTCTCAGAGCAAACTTAGCGCCCCATTGCCTCCCTTGCTTCTGCACAGCTATTGGCAGCTCTGGGTGGCTCACAACCCCCGCATGATAACCGTGTGACCCCCTAAGGGGTTGCGACTCCCATTTGAGAGCCCTTGTCTTAAAGGGACACACTAACCTCATTTTACAGATTAGGAAACTGAGACACAGAGTTGTGAAGCGACTTCGCCCAAAGTCCCACAGCAGTTTTGTGGCAGAGCTAGGACTAAGACCCAGAACTCAAGACTCTCAGCCTTTAACCACTGAACAATACTAGCCCCTAATATAACCTCACACCTGGCAAACCATCTTTGCACAGAGATGAATGCATTTTTCATTAGGATCTTAAGGAGTATTAAACCATTCACTAGTAAAGACTATTTAGACCGTAACCCTGTAGACAATTTCCCTTGGACCACTGTAACACCACATGTGCAGCGTGTCCGAACGTTTATAGCAAACACACCATGGATGCCCCCAATGTTCCCTCTAAGCTGATGATGCATCTGAGCAAGTTATGGTATTTGCTGAGCAGCAATTTGTGAGGCATGGTGCTGCATGGGCAACAGTTTTTTGGCACCAGAAGCATCAGCACTAGAGTTCTTCAAGGAAAAGACATTTAACATTAGCCAAATTAGCTATTTTTCACGAAGCTCACTCTTGGAAAGGGCTGAGCCACTTTTATTGAAACTTAAAAATTGAGTTTGAGGCAGAGAGTGAGCAGCCCATATGAGAATGTTAATTCTTATAAACAACTAAGAATAGTGGGCTTCTAAAATATTAGGCAGTCAAGTGTTATTCTTCCCATGGAGAATACATGATAAAGCAGTATAAGTATTCTATCACCATGAGTCTGAGGAAGAGTTCATGAGTGACAAAAGGAGTTATGCAGGTCGTCCTCAATTTATGCCAACTAAATCATCATATACTCTGTATATGATACCTACATTACATGAAAAAAGTTATTGTAGGAATGCTTTAGAGACTTAAAAAACGTATTGCAAATATTTTTCAAACTCTCACTATAACAGCAGGTGTATTAGTTACCATGAGTTCAGTGTTCCTTGGGTCAGAGGAAGACACAAAACCCTCAAAGCTGCATGAGACAGCTTGTCTATGCATATAAAAGTCAGATCCATTGTTCTGGGCCCCTCCAAGGGGAGAAGTGAGCACTGAATCCCACAGAAAGGTGGAAAGCTCTGCAAGGCTACATTTTGGATCATTAATATGTTATGTTGTTTCCTCTGCCCCAGGACTGAACATAGCTTGAGGGGGGGGGGGGGGAGTAAATATTTTTTTCAAGTTGATTTTATATTACATATTACAATTCAGTGGGGACAGAGTTGGGTTGCCTAGGGCCTCATATTTGATTAAAGGAAAGGGGAAGAGGAAGGAAAGGAAACTGAGGATTCCCACTGGGATGTACTTCACTGAATTACTTTTTGGCTATGTCCACACTACAAACAGATATGAATGCAAAACAAACTGCTTGAACCCCACCAGCTCTTTCCTCACAAATGAAGCACAGCCTCAAATCCACATCACCCCAACCTTGTCCGCTAGTGCCCACATCAGAATCCCTCCTTCCCCATGTCCTCCTCAGCCCCCTCCCTATTCCCTAAGGTCCCTGCCCCCAAACCCCCACTCCAGCCCTCCTAACCCCCCAGCTTCTCCCATCTTCACTCCACTCCCCTTCAGCCCCCCAACCTCCTCCACACCTCCCCAGGCCCACTCCAGTCTCCCAATCTCCTCCATCCCTCCCCAGCCCCCCATCCAGTCCCCACTCCAACCGTCCATAGTCTCCTCCATCTCAAACAAGCCCCCACCAGCCCCCGATCTTGACCCCTTAATCCAGCTGTCCATAGTCCCCATCACCACTACCCAGCCCCCCCAAACCCCTACCTAGTCTCCTTGTCCCCATGCCCCCTTCACCTCTCCCCAGGCCTCTAACTCCATCCATCCCTCCCCAGCCCCCCGACCCACTCCCCACTCCAGCCGTCCATAGTCCCCTCCACCATTACCCAGCCCACACCAGCCCCTACCCAGTCTCCTTGTCCCCATGCCCCCTCCACCCCTTCCCAGCCCCCCCATCCTGACCCCTTGATCCAGCGACTCACGAGTCTGGACCCCTCCATTCCCACCCCCGGTCTCCTGCCCCATACCTTACCTTAACCCCTACCTACAAAGGCCCGGGACCGGATCAGGCCACGCTGCCGGCCGCCGCCCTCTGCTCCCGCCGTCGCCGCACGCCGGTCCCTCGGGCCTGATCCTGCCCCTCTGCCTCTGCACGCTGGCCCGTCGGGCCTGATCCTACCCCTCTGCTGCCGCCGCGCACCGCCACCACCACAGGCAGGCAGTGTGGCTGGATCAGGCCTAGGGCCCCTTCCCCTTCCTGTGCTCCCCTGCAGCCCCTTCCAGGCTCCTCTGCCACTTTCCTGGCTCCGCTGCCCGCCACCTCCCCCCAGCCCCTTCCCAGCCCCCTTACCTGGCTGGAAGCTGGGAGCTTTCAGGGGTCACCAGCAGAGCCGCCCTTGAGCCGGGCCAGGCCACTCCTGCCCTGAGCATGCTCTGTCTGAGGAATACAACCATTGTGTCCTTAATGGCTCATCAAGTTACTCCCTGGGCCCATTGCACCTGGCAGCTTCCTTAACATTAAGGAGACAATGGTTTTAGACAGCCTCCTGTCTGGGGCGTTTCCACAAAAATCACACAAGTTAAAATATAGATATAACACCAAATTCCTAACTTCTAATCCAAATACAGTTCCTAGACATAAACTATATAAACATTCCCAGCAAATTACCTTTCTATTGATACCAAAGATGACATAGTTCCTATGGATTATAGCATTTATGATATTTGAATAGAAAATAATATCATAAATGCTTCCCTAAATCCAGACAGCATCACACAGGGCTCTGCCCTGCCCTCTGGGGGGCATGCCAGGCTCCCCCTGTGCCCCCCCCCCCCCAGCAGGGAGGGCATTGGTGTAGTCCTGGGGTAGCCCTAAATCGAGTTAGGGCTACCCCACATCTACACAGGCTTAATTCGACTTTAAAAAGTTGAATTAAACCTTAACTCTACTTAAATCTAGGTTTAATAAAGTCAACTTAAAATTAAGCTTAAGCAAGCTGCTTAAGTCGACTTAAGGAAACTGTAGTGTAGACACAGGGCAAATTAAGTCGACTCAAGCAAGCTTAAGTCGACTTAATTTACAAGTGTAGACGCAGCCAAGATGAGCTATTTTGAAAAATGAATGGGAAAACAGCAGAACTGTTCAGGAGAGGGGGTGGGCATTATGTGGTCACAGTCTCTCTCTTCCTCCTGCTCCCTCTGCTGAATGGAAGGGACAAGTCTATGGCTGACAAGGTGATCCGGGTTCACCCACCCCCCAGCTCCACCTTGTTTGAAGGAAAAAGAGGGCTCTTGGCCTTTCCAGGGAATATGATGACACCTGTCAGCCACTGTTTTGAATGACTCTTTCATCCCCCTCGCATTGCTGTGGTACGAGTGAGGCAGCAGTACTGAATGACAGGAGAGCGAAATGTTCTGCATAGTGATTACAGGACAGAAGGAAGCTCATAGGGAGGAGGGAATGCTACTTATAGCAAAGCCCAATGATCCCCACTCCCACTTTGACAGGGAACTGAAAGAGGTGAATTGAGGAGTAAAAGAGGAGAACTCAGGGGCCACAAGAGCCATCAGGACAGTGAGGGGTACCCTACGATTAAGGATTCAAGCTGAAAGAGAATGAAAAGCTTTGTATCCACATGAAATAAGGGGACAGAAGAACAACGCAGTAATATTTGACACCACCCCAGTAAATTTTTATTTCCCATCTGCAAGAGCATTAGAACAGACTCTTCCTTTAAAAAAAGAGAAATTGAGGTCTGCCATTTTCTCAATCCTTCCCCTTTGTGTGTGTCTCTCTCTCCAGGCCTTGAGACCATATTCACTGATCTCATGTGTTTTTTGGTAGATTACTCCATAGCCCGACTCTGTCTACTAATCACCATTACAGGGGCACAGCTGAGGTTGCTTGGGCCTTTCATTTTCAATTTTCCCCAGAATTCCAAGAGAAAAAGCACATGGAACATTTGTACTGTTCCCACACAGTCTCTGCAATAACCTCTGAGAACGGGAAGGACTGGTTTGTTCACTTTTGAGATTCAGAGAGAAATAAAACTTGCACCGAGAACAAATTACATACAAATAATTCACTGCTGATCACTTTCAATTCCACACCTTGATCACACATGAAACTTTACAAATAGAAACATCAAGCTCATCACAAATTGTTGGTGGTTATAGCTTTGTGGTCATTATAGAGCACTAGATATCAAGAGCAGTGTTTTATTCAGCATGGGGTACTAGCTCTACGGCTATTGTGCTTAAAAGAGAGTGAAGACACAGGTGGCAGGATGGGCTGGCTGTCCAAGTAGATACGTAAGGTCTTGGATGAGTGTGTACTTAGGATGGGTAGCCTCTACTTTGGCTATACTGCTATTTTTAGTGCATTAGCTCAAATCAGATCTAGCAGGGTTACATCTACTTGAGCTGGAAGTTGCACTTTCCACCTACACTACAGAAGGAAAAGAAACGAGGAGGCAGTTAAAGATCAGCCTGGGTAACAAGAGCACTGGCATGCTTGTCATCACAGAAGTTCAAAAACACCTGGCAAACAAACTCATTCATCACCTCCCTTTTACAGTTCGGTAAACAGGAGCCACAGGGAGAAATAATTTACTGTGGTACTGTAGTCACTCGTTAACTGTGTGGAAGAGAAATCAAGCAACCCAACTACCAACCTCTGGACTAGCCAGCAGAGAACACCCCCCTCATATTTTATGGTGCAAAATCATAAAAGTAACTCCATAAAAATGGCATGTCACCAGTCTCCCCCCAGGCATACTGAATCACACATGATCTAAAGATGTCAGCAATAAGCACGCAGTTTTACACTTTTTACTGTACACAGCAAACACAACTAAGTGACAACGATGTGGAATTTATTTCTCCTGGTGCTTCCTCAGAGTTAACTAAATTCTGACTGCAGAATCTTTCCAGGTCATGAGGCACATGAGAGAGAAGAATGACTTGGAATGCCAACTGTAAAGCATAGGGACACTTCCCGAGACACTCACTTGCATTCCCCCTGTGTGAGTGATGTGCTGCCAACATTTTAACAAGGATTCTCTGAAAAACATTCTCTCTCACTTAGCAACACGTGGAACATTCTCTAGGGAAAACACTCTTCCTCAAAAAAATCCATAAATTCCTCACCTCTCCCCCTACAAATCCATGAATTCTTCCAGTCAGCCAGCCCACATGTAAGGGTTGTAGAGAATTGAGGTGGGTGTGGGAGTAGGTTCCCTCTGACAGAAAGGATCCCTTTAGTTCTGAGATAGGTGGGTCTCCCCTAACAAATCTTATAGGATCAGGCGGGGAAAGAGGTTATCTTAGTTGGTGGGGAGAGGCTCCCTCTCAGTACCAGCTCTTCAAACTGATGAGAAATAAGGTAGGTGAGGTAATATCTTGTACTGGACCAAGTTTTTTCAAATTACAAGTAGCTGATCAGTGATGAGGGACAGGCATTAGCATGGAGAGGCAGGCTGCAATGGTTACAGGACTCTTGCTCAGTGCAGTAGAAACTTCTTTCCATCTCTTCCTTATTTATGACTCAAGTGGCCCATGCAGAGGAAGAGAGGACATGAACTATGTTCTGCATCCCTCATTCATCATTAAGCCTCATCCAAAAACACTTGAATCTGAACAAGTTAAACCACAAAAAAATTCAGCATGTCCTCACTAGCCTTGCTGAACTGGCTATGTTTGGCCCTGTGTCCACACTGAAGGCACATGGACACTACACAGTTAAGTCAACATCCAGCTGCCACAGTAAAGTCAATTGGGCATGTCTATCCCATGCTAATTCTGTTGGCCAAGTGAATCCTTACTAGCAGCATTCACTAATGCACAGAGCAGTGCACTGTCGGTAGCTATTCCACAGTGCAATTAGCTGCAGGGGGCTTGGGGAAGGGCTTGCAATGCCTCATGGGACCAAAACATTGTCGCAGGTGGAAATGGGAATGTGGCTTTGACCTCCCATGATTGTTTCCTCCCTCCCTCCCTCCTTTGATATCAATAGCAAACAAGCCAATACTTTTTCACACCTTTTTTCAAAAGCCTGGCTCAGCCACACATACACTATGCCCAAAAGAAAGGACCCCATTCAGCTGTGCACTCATGTTGTGAGCATTACAAATACATGACACCTTATCCTGCAGTATTTTCAGAACTGAGCCAGGAGCCACGGCGATGTCAGTCAAACATCTCTGCTGCAAGCCAAACAACAAGCAATTCCCAGTTGCTGCTGGAAGTCACAAAACAGCTGAACATGGTGGAGTGCCATTTCTGGTCCCAGGAAACAAGCACTGACTGGTGGGATCACATAGTTATGCAGCTATGGGATGACAAGTAGTGGCTGCAGAACTTCAGAATGCAGAATCCAGAAACCTTCTACAAAGGATTGAAGAGTACCTCTATTACAGTTCCCTGGCGATCTCCATGGAGGATTCTCAGGCCATCTCTGGGTACAAAAACAGCCCCTGGCTCCTGAGAAGAATGGATCTCCCACTAGCCTGCCTCCCGTTCTCCTCGTTCTTGCCTGACGTGCCCAGGACTCAGAATCCAGAGAGATAACAACGCTGCATTTAAGGATTGTGATGGGGTCACCACTGAGAATCACATGCAGTTCATCATAGAAGCAGCATGTCTGTGGTACAGAACCAGAAAGATTGTTTGCCTCCCTTGTCTTCTGGTATGCCTGCCCACGTTCTTTGATGGCTATGTGGCACTGCTGCTTGTCCCTAGTATACCCCTTTTCCACCATAACTCACACAATCTTTTCATACATATCTATGTTTCCAGCTGGATCAGACTTGTGCCTCCACAGACTTCTCCCCACAGACCAGTAAATCCAGCACCTCCTATCTACTCCAGGCTGCAGTGTATTTGGGGCATTGAGTCACCATGATCAGCTATGCAGGAGAGCTCTCCATGCTGATGAGACAGGAAACAGAAATTCAAAATTGCCCAGGGCTTGAAGTTTTGAACAGTGTTTACTCTGTGTTTCTATGTACCTGGCTGCAGTGCAGCAGAGTTGAAAATTATTCCCAGAGTGGTCACGGAAGAGCACTGTAGGACACACCTCCTGGAGGCCAGTTCAATTGATTACACAATGCCGCATTCACAATGCCTCTGTTGACCCATCAACATCAAATTACGCACTATAGCTCTCACAGAGGTGGAGTAATTGAGGCTATGTATACACGATGAGATTGAAGCGCAACATGGCAATCACGCTATAAAAAACACGTGACCTTTATTGCGGGAGAGCGTGTACACACGTCGCTCCTTGCAACGCAACAGAATTCTTTGCAATATCGCGGTGTAGCGCAATGAATTCTGGGCACCTATCCCATCGTTCCATTTTCCCTGATTCGGCGCTTGGAATCCTGGGGTGAAGGAAAGGAACGCAAAGCGCCATGGGTAAACTCTCAGTTTCCCGTGGCGCACTGTGTTCCCCTTGGGTCTTCCTCGTGGCCAATAGCAACTCGCGCCTATTTTCAACACTGCAGTGATGCACTACTTGCGAGCAATCACAACAGCGACAGCATGGATCCTGCTCTGATCTCCACTGTCACCTTCAGCATTCTAAATACATCTTGGCTGGTTGCTCAGTACGCAATGAGCACAGAATCAGACGAGGACGCTGAGGAGCAGGGGCTGATCGATGCCCTGCAGAACAACAGCACCGCATTGCTCAGCTCCTTCACCGATCACCTGCACATGGTGCAACGCTGTTTCTGGTCGCGAGAGACGAGCACCGAGTGGTGGGATCACATTGTTATACAGCTGTGGGATGACAAGCAGTGGGTACAGAACTTTCGGATGCGGAAAGCAACCTTTCTGGAACTGTGTTCAGAGTTGGCCCCTGCCCTGCGACGTAAAGACACCAACATGAGGTCCGCCCTAACCGTGGAGAAGCATGTTGCAATAGCTGTCTGGAAGATGGCAACTCCTGACTGCTACCGGTTGGTTGCAAACCAGTTTGGAGTTGGGAGGTCCACCATCGGATTAGCCCTCTCACAAGTGTGCTGAGCCATCAATCACGTTCTGCTACGGAGGACGGTGACATTGGGCAATGTTCGTGAGATTGTGGACAGCTTTGCTGCCATGGGATTCCCTAACTGCGGGGAAGCAATAGACAATGCACATATCCTGATTTTGGCTCCAGACCATCTTGTGACCGAGTACATCAACAGGAAGGGCTACTTCTCCATGGTGCTGCAAGCACTCGTGGATCACAAGGGGCGTTTTACGGACATCAATGCTGGGTGGTTGGGAAAGGTGCATGATGCCCACATTTTCAGGAACACTGGTCTGTACCTGAAGCTGCAAGGGGGTACCTTCTTCCCAGATCAAAAAATTACTGTGGGGGATGTGGAGATGCCCATAGCCATCCTCGGAGACCCAGCATACCCACTTATGCCATGGCTCATGAAGCCGTACACCGGGAACCTAGATCGCAGCAAGGAGCGGTTCAATTACAGATTGAGCCGCTGCAGAATGACTGTGGAGTGTGCCTTCGGCCGTTTAAAAGGGCGCTGGTGCTGTTTGTATGGGAGGCTGGACTTTGACGAGGACATCCCTGCTGTAACTGCGGCGTGCTGTGTCCTTCATAACATTTGTGAACATAGGGGAGAAAAGTTTTCCCCGAGGGGGGCTATGGAGGCACAGCGCCTTGAGGCAGCATATGAACAGCCAGCCACTAGGAGTATCAGGGGGGCCTAACGAGGAGCTGCTCGCATAAGGGAGGCACTCAGGGAGCATTTCAATGATGCCCTCCCATAGTTCACTTCAAGGACGTATCAAGTGCACCTTATGAGATTGTGTACAAATAAAGCCACTCTTCAAAGTTTTTGTTACTGTTTTTATTAAGAGATGAAGGCGGGGGGTTGGTGGGAGGTGTTACAGGTGGGTGAAGCTGTGGGTCTCTAAAAAGTAGCTCTGTGAGGGACTGGATGTTGCAGTATACCAGGGGGACGGGTGGCCTTCAAAGAAATGCTTCGAAGGACTACGGGGTGTGGGAGGCAGACACGGCTGAACTGTCTGGAGTGGAGCCCGTACATTAATCGCCTCGGTCTGCAAAGCAATCATGCTCTTGAGCAGTTCTGTTTGCTCCTTCATGACGCTTATCAGTTCATCCCTGTGTTTCTGCCTCCTCTGTTGGGATTCCTCTCTCCAGGCTAGATTCTCCCTCGCGGATGCCTCTGTTGTTTTCATCAGCTCCTGAAACATATCCTCACTGTTTCTTTGAGCACACCGCCGAATGTTTCTCATGCAGTCAGCTGGGGTAGATACCGGCCTCGTGAAGGTCGAATCTATTAAAAAAAATAATAATAAAGCTATTGTTAACACATAGCATAGATAACCAATGTAACCTTCCAGTAGCACATTCCACTGGAAGGTACAGGGCAGTCAACATCCTATGCTTCGCTGAAGCGGACAAGGTACGTCCTAATAGAAGGCTTAGTGGGGGCTAACATTCTGCACAGGGCACACAGATGGAACCCGATATCTCTCTTCTCAGAGTGCCCCTGCCAGCTAGAATACATATCCTACATGCCACCGGATGCAAGCCAGGACTGTATGCTGCTGCATTGTGTGCTGCCATGGTTCCCAGTGCTGTGCTTTGCAGCTGGCGAGACCGAGTATCCTTATACGGGAGCGTAGACACATACACTATCCCATCTAACCTGAGTAGGAGGCTCTGGAGGTACATCAAGGAAACCTTTAGCGACCTAAATACAGATGATTTTTTTGACAATCACTGCTTGTGTTGATGCACTTCTAATGAATGCAGACTAAATATGTGCACAGTGGGGACCAAGACAGCAAGCACCCCCGCCCCAGACAATGATATTTTAGCAGGAGCCATAGCTGCACAAAAGAGAAACTTACTGGAACCCCCCTCTGCCGCCTCAGAGGACACGCTGCAATTCATGTCCTGGGTGGACGTCTCAGCGGGGGTGCAGAACAGCTCCTGGCTACATGCTGTTGCGCTCTCCTCCAGGTCATCCTCCATCTCCTCCTCCTCATCGATCACGTCCTCATCCTGCTCGGGTCTGGCATTCACTGGATGAGGGGGGGCCGATGTGTCCACAGGACTCTTTGCAGTGGTTGTGGGGTCCCCACTGAGGATGGCTTCGATCTCCTTATAGTACCTGCATGTAGCAGGCGCTGATCCCGAACGGCGGTTTGCCTCCTTCGCTCGGTGATAGGTTATTCTTAGCTCCTTCACCTTCGATCTGCACTGCACAGTGTCTCTATCATAACCTCTCTCTGACATGGCCCGAGAAATTATGCCATATGTATCGTAATTTCGCCTGCTGCCGCGTAGCTGCGCCTACACAGCAGACTCTCCCCAGATGCTGATCAGGTCCAGCACCTTTGCCGTGCTCCAAATGGGTGCACGTCTTCCACGATGGGCCGCCATTGCTAGTGAAGATCAGAGCTGCACTCCACTCCACGAGGAAGAGAACAGGAAGTGAAACAGAGGAGAAATTCAAAAATCCCGGGAATTGAAACAGGGCGGGGACTGTTTCGTCACGGCCACAGAGCGGGTGGGGGGAAGACCAGAGAGGATGACTTTGGAATGCTGGGACACTTCCGGAGGCCAATCATTGCGCGGTAAGCGTACACACAAGTCGAAAGGCGCAACAGCTGTTCCACGTTAACTGCTATCACCCTCGTCGAGGTGGTTTTTCTATTGCACATGTGTACACTGCTGTTGTTATTGCGCGGTAATGACTGTTAATGCGCGATAAAGTGATCGTGTGTACATGGCCTAAGCTGATGTTATAATTGAGTTAGGTCAGTGGAAAGGACCTGATAGTATACATACATTCATTATAAAGGTCGACATAGGGTGGCTTCCATTGACCTAAGTTTATAGTATACACCAGGCCTGATCCCCCAAAATCAGTTCAGCTACTTGTACTTTATTCTCACCATAGAAGGTGTGTCAGAAGTGGAGCTACCAGCCCCACACCCCAGCTACCTCTAACAGTTCATTGACTGAGTGTCCCCATTTTTTCTCCCTTATCATGAGCACATTAGAAACTTCTCTCAAATTAATGCCTCCCGAAAACGACCTCCTCCCCTGGTCTCCACTAAACCCCACAGCCCTCAGTCAGCCAACTCTATTTGGTTTGATAGCTGACAGGCCCCTCTCTGCCCCCATGCCATGCCCTATACAGTTCTTCCCCACCCCACATTAACTCAGTCATAGAAATCATACCCCACCACAACTCTCCACTAATCTCCCTATTTCTGCATTTAGACATCCTTGGCTACAAATATCTTCTCAACAGCTTTCTCACTTTAATGCCACCTCCAGTCATGGTAAACCCAATCCTCTTCTGAATGACACCTTACAGAAGATGTTGCCACATCCAGAGATGATCTCCATTAATGCAACACTTCTCTCCCTCCCACAAACAACTGGGTCTTCAAAACCTGCAATAAAGAAGCAACAAATGAACATGGACCTGAAAAAAGTCAAAGAAATGCCATTCTTGGCTTATCCTTACAGGAAACCGAGGGTCAGGTTGCTGACAAGTTTATAAATTACAGGTAATTAATTATTAACCATATTTAGGGAACAAATTAATAAAACAGTCTTCAGGTTAATAGATCTTTACATTTATTTTCTAAATGTAATGCTTTTTCTTTTAGAAACTGGATACTGGAGAATAAGATCTTAAATAAAAAAGTGCTCAAGGATTTTGTTAAAGACTATTTAGACCATAGATAGGAAAGTAGGAAATTACAAATTCACAGGCTGCGGCCCCCCATTTCTTTCTGCCCTGCACCTTTCAGGTGCACAATTTATGTGGCTATGTCAGAATTACAGAGTTACTTTCTGCTGACAAAGAATAAGAAACTGTTTTAATATAAGGCAAACAGTACTAGAGATATGATGCCTGTCTGTTTCTGCTTCACTACAGAATATCTGCCTAGCACTTCCCGCAGCCTCCATATTACAGTTGAAGAAATAGCACACATAATCCCATATTAACAGCAAAAGCTGCAAATCTTGTCTGCCATATATAGCACTAAAAATGGCACGAACTGTTATTGACAGAGCGATGAAAGGGCCACAATTACAGCAGGTCAGATGGCAAGTCGCTGACATTCCTCAAACACTGGTTTATTAAATGAACACTGCTTGTGTGCCCTTCAGGATTCCTGTGAAACCAAGAATCCAACTGTTCTAGTGCTCCTCCTTTCTCTGGCTCCCAACCCTACTCAGGCCATGCTCTACTGCAGGTCTGCAGTCATTATGTGCTGTGGCTCTATTTAACTGGTGTCCAAGGTGGTGAACCTGCAGACAGTTTTGTGGTGGAGGTGCCATTACATTGTTTAGCGCATGAAGTATTACCTGCACCTAGCAATGTGAGGTCTGTTGGCAAGAGTATCTTCTTCTTGACACAGAACCACTAGACCATCGCCTGAGCCTGCAAATCTTGATAGACTCACTGGTTTAGAATAAAATTAGAGAGAGGGAGGGAATGTTATGATATAATCAAAATTGGGAAAACTTCCTGTTCACTTCTTAGTCACCTGAAACATGCCAACTTGAGCTTCCTGCTGGGAAGCTGTTCAGCAGCTGCCTTTTCTAAGGCTGGGGACTCATGCTTAGGCTCTCTGCCAGGCACCCACTGAATTCTGGCTCAGAAGTTCATTCTGATCAGCTCAGGACTCTTCATCGTCACAGTCAAGCAGCTTTGATGCCCAGTATAGTTTTTAAACAAAGGAAACACCAGCTTCACAATATTTAAAGAGAACCTGCAAAGGACAAAAGTTGGGCTTTTTCCTTTTTTGCATCTTTGTGATAGGCACTTTAAAGGGTTGATTGGTTGTTTTGGGTGAGGCAGAGGGTTGCTTGCTTGTTTGTTTTTCAAGTAGAAACATAAGCCTTGTCAAGCCTGTAAGATTCTATATCCTTTATCTCTACTAAGGGAATATTGAAAACACTTCACATCATTGTTAAATACAAGTTCAGCTGGTATTAACAGCAGCTATATTTTGCATGCTATATTGATTAGATCTGTGCTGAGACTAGTATCTCTTGATCCACCTTCCTCTCTAGGACCTCATGGAGGCTTCAATAGATGACCACCCAATCTGGAGTTGTTCCTCAGAGGAACAAGTCACTAGAATACACAGGAACAAGTCACTGGAATACGTATGCCATTCTATCGCCTCACCATAGTTAGGGAATCCCATTGCTTTGAAGCCATCCATTATTTCATGAACATTTCAGAGTCAGAGTCCTTCATAACTGAGTACGGTTAATGGCTCTGCATACTTGCAAGAACAGGAATCCAACACTTGGACTTCCTGACTCCATACTGATGCATGACTAACCTGTAGCAGTCTGAAAATGCCAGCTTTTATATGGTGATCGCCACACACTTCTCCATCAAGAGGGTAGTTCTCATTTGTGTGTCTTTGCACTGTAGGGCAGTGACAAACTCCACACAGAGTTCCATGAAGACAGCTTTAGGCATTCAAAATTTCTGCAGCCACTGCTTGTCATTCCCAGACCTCAAAACAATGAGATCCCACCACTCAGTGCTTGTTTCACACACCCAAAAGCAGCAATGCACCATATGTAGATGCTCCATGAATGCAAAGAGTAATCCAGTGGTGTTTGCATGCACAGTAGATTAGGTGCCTCAGATTCCTGTTCTGACTGGGAGCTTATGATATACTGTGTGATCAGCCGTGATGAGTTCAGAATGCTAACAGCAACAGTGGAGAGCACTGCAGGATCCATCCTTTCAGTTAGAGATGGTGGGTGCAAAGGAAACAGTGGGCCATTGGAAAATGCCACAAAATGCAGTAAAAAATCCACAAGGAATGACGGGACAGAAATCAATGCAACATGAGATGCTGAGCCACCACCCATGCATGTTGCACAGCAATCCTCTCCATGTTTCCAGAACTTCTAGCAGCACAAGGGGGAGAGCTGCACCCTGGGACAGCTCTCTCACTGTAGAAGCTAGAGCACCAAGTATGAACACACTTTGGCGATGCAACGAGTGCTTTGTGGACAGGTGCAAGAGCTGTAATTACAGCTTTTCTTGACCACCAGTGTAACTTGCATCAACAAAATTTACTAGTGTTGATAAGGCCTTAGATTGCTCAACATTCTGCCTTTTTAGCCTATGACTTATTTACTTATCTTGCACAGTCCTTCTGTTTTCAGTTTAATGATCTGTTTATCTCCCAAATTCTATCGTTCAGGAAATGAGGCCTCTCTCCAAGTGTTAATTAATTATGTCAGGCCAGGCCTGAGCTACAAAATAAAAATAAGAATCATTAGAAAGAGCAATCACCCACCCCCAAAATCAAATCAAACCAACAAAAACCCCACAGGGAGCAATTGGTGTGATCAAAAGAGGATTAAGCTATTAAAATGATTTTGTACTAGATAGAAGACACACCTAAAATCATGGCTTTGCCATAAAGTCTGCACAAGAGGCCCATATCATTTCATATTTTCATTTATGACCTTGGCACAAAAATTAGAAGTGTGCTATTCAAATTTGCTGATGACTCAAAGTTGGGAGACATAATAAATGCAACGGAGAATTGGAACATTTTACAGCAAGAACTAGAGTAACAGTAATTGAATGAAACTTAATAGTTCAAAATCCAAGGTTTCGTATGCAACCAGGGCCGGATTATAGCAGGGGTTATAGGGGCTGAAGGCCCAGGCCCTGGCCTAAAAGGGGGCCCCAGGCTTCCCCCCCTTAAAACTCCTACTTATCCACCTCCCCAAGCCCACTCAGTGTCAACAGGGCAGGAGCGCTGAGAGCGTTGGTCTTGTCTTGCCCTGCGAGCACGGGGGGGGGGAGGGGCGCCGCACGGGGCCCTGGAACCAGAGGCTGGGCTCTGCACTCCCACCCCAACCCTGGGTCAGCTGGTCAATCCCCAGGGGCAGGGCAGGGTGGGCCAGAGCCTGTTCCCTCCACCCAAGGGGTGGCCTCCACTCCAGAGCAGCCTTCCAGGGCCCATGGCCCTGCGGAGCTGCACTGGGGGCTGGGCAGCGCACCACCTAGCCCCGATCCCAGGGGCAGACTGGCCAGAGCAGGGCTGGGGTGGCGGGCAGGCCCCCACGCCCAGCGACAGCCCACCCACAAGCCTCCGTGCTGGGGGTTAGGGGCCCCACAGTGGTGTTGGGGGGGCCCGCACTAGCAGTTAGCTTGGAGCCCCCAGGTCGGTTAATCCAGCCCTGTATACAACCTTAACTGAAATTTTCTGACTTTAAGCTTGCATGGTTACTCACTGAAGTGTCCTCTTATTAATATTAATTCTATTAAAATTAAGTCAATGAAATAAGTTATTGATGGAACAGAATGTCAGCCAAGATAATCAGGCAGACCCCTCTCCACCCATCACACAGCCCACACAGGTCATTCTACCACTCAGTGAAAGTTAATAAAGGTGTTTACACTGAACCTTGTAGTGCCTCATTAGATCAAAGTAAACCCCAGCTAATTACAGACTACACATCACTGGATGAGATTACACAAACCAGAGTCATTTTGATAAAAGACAAGGTTTACAGGCAGGGGGTCTCAAACTTTTCCCCCCTGAAACTCTCCACTTTGAAAATATTTCACCCCCCTTGAAAAAAGTGACAACTCCCCCTCACCCATACCATGCCACCCTTACTTCTGCGCAGCTGCTGTGCGTGGCATTGCCTTCAGAGCGCTCGGTCAACAGCTGCTTCTCTCCAGCCACCTAGCTCTGAAGGCCTCTGCCTGTCAGCTGTGCACTTGAGCTAAAAGCCACAGTCACAGCATGTGTGGGGCCTGACAGCTGGCAACCCTCCCCCCCACCCCAATAATAACCTTGTGACTCCTTGAGGGGTTCCTGCCCCACAGTTTGAGAAACACTGGGCTAGATGGATCTACAACTTCCACAAGGCATTCAAAGATATTACAGGTCAGTTAATGTATTATCTTATAAACATTCCAGAGAGAACTCATATCTCCAAGGCCCTGTAAATCTGGTTCTGCCTGCATGTATGAACTTTAAAACAGGCCAATTCTTCCTCAGATATGGATACCAAGATATAACTTTTGGCTTTGTACTTAAATAAACTTCTTGCACAAGAGAAAAATCTGCATCTAGCTGGATTTGACTGTAGGATAACTGAGAAACATGCACAGACTTAAAATTTTATTCATTTTGCACAATAATGTCACAAACTATATGAAAAGGAATCACTTAACCCACCAATAAAGTGCAACAACTGTGACAGAACATTTAATGGAGTGCATAGCAAAAACACACGGTAGTTTAGAAAGCAAACAAAGAACACCACTGTACCCAACTGAAACACCATCGGAAAAATACAAGGAAGTAAAACATAATTACCCAAATTTGAATTTAGCCAGAAGACCAAAAGTCAATGGTTTTACAAACAGTGTCATAGCATTTTAGATAACTGGAAATGTTCAATATAAAACAAATCCCAGCATATGTATTGCAAGCCACATATACAAATAAATCTACAACTAATCATGCCAAACCAAATAAATTAGTGTCACTTGTATACTGACACACTAAATTAGTGTATGCACAAGGAGCTCCTACAAAGAACTGATATCTCCATAAGTAATGAGACTGTCCAGTCCAAGTAATTCAGCTAAGCACTGGTACGAGGGACAGGGGGGAAAGAGTCACACATACCAGCCCAGATATGTAATAGCAATACGGCAACTTGGGTATACTTATAGCAGCAAATTCTCAGATCCAGATCACTTCTGGACAGCCCAGCCCCAGCTTTCCAATCCCTGCCTGCTTAGTGTCCTGTGTGAAAGCATGCTGACAGCTCCATGAAGATGGGCTCCATACTGTGCAGAGTGTGCCTGCAGAAGGAATAAAATCCAACCCATAACGAAAAACACATTTGGTCCACATATGCTGTAGCAGGGACCAAGGAGTTCTTGAGACAGTATTTATCAGATCAGGATTGTGCAGTTTAAAGTTCAACATCTGCACTCAAATTTGATCCCAAAGCAGAAACAGGGTTATAGCAGGGGGCAGCGCAGACAGGCGAAATGACATTCTGGCTCACACTATGTGAGAAGAAACTGATCTCTTATAGGCAACTCAGTAGAAATACTGACTTACAATATCTGCTCAGCATGCAGGATATCCCAAGCTCCTGAATATTGTAAATGCCTGTGAGAAGGAATGGGAATAAGCTTTTTAGGTCAATTCATTTTTTAGCTTGCCTTTATGGTAGCCCCAATCCATATCACTGATACAAGATCCTTCCTTATACACTAGGCTTAAAATTTTCTTACCACCTTTACCTAAAGAATATCTTCCCAAATGTTTTCAGCCTGCACCCTGAAAGGGAACAGTGAGTTCACTGGCTATTAAGCTCCTACCATTTGCTTAGCAATCCAAAACTCCCTCCTTTTATCTTTTCAAACCAAGAGGAAACAAGGACATTATACTGACTTACTGTTATTGCTGCTCTCCTTCCTCCAGAGGAATCACTCTGCAGAGTTATGGAGATTCCTGTGTGAATGGCAGATGCTTCTCGGCCATGAAACCCACACCACAAAGAGACCTTTGTTGCTTCTTGCACATGCCAGGAAAGAGTCAGCTCAACACTTTCAGCTTTTTTCCACCCCACAGGACATTCCCTTGTCCCTTCGGACACATCGTTCCTCCTCCCTGCCTCCCCGCCTCTTTCTGAGCGTGCAGAGAGCTTCAAAGCACAGTCTAGTCAACTGGGAGGTGTTCAGACAGATCAAGGAGGGAGTGCCTTTGGCATGCTTATCACAACACAAAATCATCTACAACAATAGTAAGAGGTCTAAGCTATAAAAGATTAAGAGCCTCAGATACAAAAAAGGATTTTGATCTGAGCCCCCATAGCCACTATATGGAAATTCTTCTATCATCCTTATCTTGGTTAGTCCAGCCCTTAGCACCATCTTCCAGGCCCTCCTCCCCGACAAGCCCACAGACTTCTCCATCACACTGTCACTATGTCCTGAGAAGTGCAGTCCCTACACTTCTCTCAGTATCAGCTGGTCAGCCAATCAGCGGAAATAAGGCTATGATTTTGGTATGGGTGTATAAAAAGTCACGGACAGGATGCAGGTAGTAAATCACAGAAATGAAGCACTTAAGCCCTGCTGCCCAGGGCTAAATTATTGGAATTTTGAAGAAGTCACAGCAGTCTTGTTAAAATCACGGAATCCATGACCTTCGTGACAGAGTCATAGCCTTAATCATCAAGGACAGAGTTGTGTGTTCTATACTTCTCTTCAATTATTTGATAGTACAAGAAACTGAACCAAAAGATTCAAACCAGAATTCCAGTTTCTAATTAAAAAAATGGCAGTGGATATTAAACACTGTTAGTAGCAAAGGATTTCATAGGTACACAAATATTTACGATAAAAACCTGCTCTCCCCACAAACAGCATCACAAATTAAAGAATGTTTTTATCTCTACCAGGAATCAAAACAGTAAACTAGGTTTCTTGGTATTAGAAGAGGAAAAGTCTAGTCAAAGATACTTTTAACCTTCCCCGCACTGCTGTTACACTGCCAGCGTCTGCCACTCCCATTGCAAAAACTTTTTGACATAAAAAAAATGTGTAATTTGTGCTCCTATCATGATAGCTAACAAAGATATATGACTCAGGTGCCATAAATGACCAGCTAGTGATTGCATGGCTTATTAGGAAAGTTCACTGGTCCTATAGAACATATTACTTATATGACTTTCAATTATGAGATTATAACTTGCCACATCAGTATCATGGGACCTCATGCAAGAGCTTATTGTGAACGGGGCCTCCTGGGATACCCTTCTGGACGTGCAAAAATCAGGGCAAGCTGCAAAACTGGGAGCCGAATTCCCCACACACTGATGGGTGGTACTTAAACCAGTCTCCCTATCAGTCACAACCAGGCTTCTGGCTCCCCACACTGGGTACCAAGAAATCTGCCCAAAATAGAAACAGCCCTCTTTATTGCACTCCAGCTCCTCTGGCTCCCACCTAGCCACACGGACCCTTAAAGATATAGGTTCTCCTGACCCCAAAGGGCCAGCCACAGCACACAGAACAATATAGGTTTGGATCTTACCCGAAATATCACACTGATAGCCAATCCTTTAGCAACTACAAATAAAGGTTTAATATAAAATGAAAAGAAGCAAAATATGATAGATGTTAAAGGGTCAAAGTGAATCACATACATACAAATGATTTAAAGTTCATGTAAAGCAGTTTGCAGGCTTGTTCCTCTGGTAAACACCCAGCACCCGGGTGGGCCTCAATCCCTTGTCCAGTCCCAGGCTATGTACACACGATAAACTTGTCCTGCAATAAGTTATTGCGGGACAAGGAAAGCGCTATAAATATAGCGCTTTCTCGTGTACACACGTGCTTCTTCTATCGCAAAGGGGCACTCACCCGTGTGAATGCTCCTTTGCAATAGAAGAGCAGTGCATGGTGGGCACAGCTCCCGCCGCCACCCGACCCCCTCGCCAGTTCGAGGCAGCCCCCTAGCTCAACCCCGGGGCTTCAGGTGGCGACACGGGCAAGCGCCGCCACCCGAAGCCCCGGGGCTAAGCTAGGGGGCTTCAGGTGGTGGCGGGAGCCGCAGCCCCTGCCACCATCCGAACCCCTAGACTGAGCTAGAGGGCTGGCCCGAACAGCTGGTTCGGGCCAGCGCCCTAGCTCAGTCCAGGGGAGCCGCCAAACCTGGCAGCTCCCAAAATAGCCAATTTCACTGCTCTGCTAGAGCTGAATTTCACAGCTCAGCCAGAGCAGTGAAATTGACATATTTGACAGCTCCAATGTCCCAGAGTGCCCTCGACTGGCACTCTGGGACATTTCCAGAGGCTGTCTACCACGCAAAAAGCATACACACGAGCAATACTGCGGAACAGCTTACCACTTTCGTTTGAGTGGTTTTACTGTTGCGTGGCAAGAGGGTGTTGCCGCGCAACAAGAAAAATGATCATGCGTACAGAGTCAGCTTTATTGTGCGATAAGGAGCCTTATCGCGCAATAAAGTGATCGTGTGCGCATTGCCTCAGAGGAATAGTTCCAGAGATGGGTGTTGGCTGTAGACTGGGGACTTGAGAACAAGATGGAGTCAAGGCTGCTGCCTTTTATCACCTCTGGCCTTCTCCATGCTGTGTGCAGTTCTTTCCAATCAAAATGGAGTTGAGTCACATGTTCAAGTCCTAGTGGCTCAACAGGTTTTCTCCTTCGGCCCATTGTACTGGGGAGCTTCCTTAATGGGCCATTAAGGGGACAATGGCTGGGTAGACATTCAGTCTGGGGAATTTCCCCAGACTCACACAAATTAAAATATAACAATCATATTCCTAACTTCTAATATGAATACGAATCCTACATATAAACTATATAATCATTCCCCACAAATTACTACCTTTCTATTGACACCTACATGGCATAGTTCCTATGGATTATAACAATTATTAAATATTAATACAAAATAATATTATAAATGGTTCCCTAAATCCAGACAGCGTCACACTTATGATGGCAGGTATCAACACTTACTTTCAATCTGTAAAAGGAATGTGGGCAACAAAAAAGTGTACAGATAAAGATAAAAATCACCTTGTAAAGATACTACTATTGCTTAGTCCAATCCCTTTTGCCTGCTCATTTGCCCCTTAGATTATGTTACAAATTGGTACCTGACCCTGAAACTCCTAAAGTGACTTTATTCTGGTATCATTACTCCATTTCTAAAGTAGGTAGAGTGTCTACACAGGGAGTTACAATGGCATACCTGTAGTTGTATAACTATAATTATATGAGAGAGTATTTGGCCTTGCCATCAGTGCACGGGACTGGACTCTATGACCTCTCATGGTTTCTATGGCTATGTACACACGATAAACTTGTCCCGCAATACGTTATTGCGGGACAAGGAAAGCGCTATAAATATAGCGCTTTCTCGTGTACACACGTGCTGCTTTTATCGCAAAGGAGCATTCACCGTGTGAATGCTCCTTTGCAATAGAAGAGCAGTGCATGGTGGGCACCTGTCCCACCATGCACTGCCCACATCCAGCCCCCTAGCCCAGCTGCAGGGCTTTCGGTGGCGGCAGGGGCTGTGTTGACATATATGTCAATTTCACTGCTCAGCTAGAGCAGTGAAATTGACATATTTGACAGCTCCAATGTCCCAGAGTGGCCTCGATTGGCACTCTGGGACATTTCCGGAGGCTGTCTGATCCGCAAAATGTGTACACACGAGCGTTACCGCAGAACAGCTGTTCCGCAGTAATGCTACCACTCTCCATTTGAGTGGTTTAACTGTTGCGCAGCAAGACGGTGTTGCCGCGCAACAGGGAAATTGATCGTGTGTACGCTACTAGCTTTATTGCGTGGTAAGTATCGTGTGTACATAGCCTATGATTACTCTATACCTATGCCAATTTCTCCCCGGAGACAAGCCCTGAGTAACAATTCTATTGATGTGCAAGGGGAAAAAACAAACAACAAAAAAACCACTTCAGTTCTCTCTTCATCCAACTCCCTCTCCTATAGAGATGTTGGCTCTCCAGCAGTAACAGGAGTGAAACTCATTTTTGACACTTGAATGAGCAAATATGATTGTGAACATACATCCATTCATCAAGAAGCAGCTATTTTTGCATTGTCACATTTCAATTAGATTACTAAGATTCCTAACAAGACGAAGGCCTAACTCTAGCAAAATAATCCACTCCTGGAGTAGCACACCAAGAATACCTCTGATTGTTATACTAAGGCCTATGGTTCCTGGTATAAAGTATACATAGAGTCTCTCCAGCAAATGACCCAACACAAACCCCTAATACAGCCCAGGTGAGTGGGTGCGATTGCAGTCATCCCCAGTAGAGCTCTGATATTATGGGCAGAAAGGCAATTGAGTCTTTCAAGGCCAACCAGGACAATGCTAAATGGTTCCTCTTGCTAGACAACTACAACAGAGCCACTGACTTCATTGCTTCATCAAGGAACACTCCCAAGCAGATGAAGTAAGACAGAGAACAGAGTACACACAACCATCTGCATTCTAAGCATGAAGGCAGCAGACTTTATATCAGATGGATCATAAGTAAGAAGCACACCCAATTGATGCTCAATGCAATGTTGCAGAAATCCACATAAGAAGTATTTCTGCTCATATAAAAATTCTCATGTATGCTGGAAAGCAAAGTTTTAGATTCAACTTGGCAATACTGTTCTCATTCAGGCAGTAGCTGCCTTGCTGTAAAGTGACTCCAGCCAATTAGGGGTGCCAGGTGTTAAGAGTGCAGGCCAGTTTCTATCCAATAACCAATGTACAACACATTTCAGGTCAAATGTTTCCCTCATTCTTTTATTTAAGTGAGAAAATTTTACCCATTTAACTTAACTGGTTTAGAAAGTGAAATTAGATTGGTGCAACCCCCTTCTCTAGATAGTCTTATTTGGTTTAAGGGTGTCATATATGCATTTATTTTAAGACAGTGAAGAATTCACTAGATATAGCACATCCTTCCATTGAAATAAGAGCATTTCCACAAGGGGATTGCATCCATTTAATTAAACGAGTCTCTAAACAGAATACAATTTCCTCACAGAGACAAAGCCTCTGCCACACCCATGCAATGTCATTAGTTTCTAATGTTTAGAAGGTGTAATGGATGGGAGAATTCAGTTATTAGATTTCTTTTCTGATTTAAGTATTTCAATGTGAACACTGTAAAAAAGCTGTTCCAACGGTAAACTAGGTCCCATCCAGAAATACAAAGGGGTCACACAATCTCTTATCTCTGGGGGCTTATCCTACTAGAGCAGGGGTAGGCAACCCCCAGCACAAGTGCCAAGAGTGGCACACGAGCCCATTCAGAGCGGCACTTGGCATCCTCTGTGGCACCACAGAAATTGCCACTCCTGCCACCAAAAGACACTCCAAGTGGCTTCTTTCAGGGGCGGCTACAGTGCGGAGGTCCCTGCCATGTCCATGCCCCAGGCATACTGTGTAAAGAGGCTGCCCAGAGCGGCTCTACCCTGTGGTGAGCCGCTGCCAAAAGGAGTCACTCCAGGCAACTTCTTTCCATGGTGTGCCTGGGGATAGGGGGCCCCAGGCACGCTGCCGGGAGGAGCCACTCCAGATGGTTTCTTTCCACAAGTGTGCTATCGGCACCAGCCGAGGGTTGAGGGGGAGGGGCCAGCAAAGGGGCCAGCAAAGGTTGCCAACCCCTGTATTAGAGTCACAAACTACATCAGTACAATGGCAGTTGCCAACAAGAGGTGCAGAAGGGCAGGTTCTTATTAAAATGTTAATGTATAAGGCACTTGTACAGTTAAAAAGCAATTCACAGCCATATAAGTTTTCAGGCCACTGGGCACACTAAAATGGCTCATTTGAAGTGGGACTTTTACATAGGTGGAAATTTTCAAATGGATGAATCTTGAAGGGCTCAAAAAATCTAAAAGATATCAGCTACTCAAAGACTGATACAAAAGGGAAAGGGCAACATATGGGTTTAGGCAGGGGACTACCCTGGTGAGAAGCCCACCATCAACTCAAGTCTGCTGGGAAGAGGAGGCAATTCTGGGATTCCTAAAAGGGTTATAGTCACTACATATGTCTACACTGCAGTAAAAACACCTGAAGCTGGCTTGGGCTGTTGAGCTATACAATTGCAGGGTAGATATTCAGTATGGGCTGAAGCCTGGGTTCTGTGACCCTCCACGTTCCCCCACTGGAGACCTCCAATTTACATCCCTGCAGTGGCTAGTGAGTGCCCAATAAGTGTCACGGCCGGCTAGTGGGTGCCCAATAAGTGTCATGGCCGGCTAGTGGGTGCCCAATAAGTGTCAAGTTAGACAGTCATTGTGTCAAAGGAGACCTGCTAAAAGACTTACAGAAAACTGATATAACTCTGATACATAACAAATTTGTTCTAAAAAAAATTAAGACAGGCTAGGTGATGTTACTGTGGCTTTACAAGAATTAATAGAAAATTCCATGGTGTGGGAGAGCTGAAAGAGGCAATTGATCTGCCGTTAGAGTAAGCTGAGTTAAGACACTCTGTACATAAGTTAACTAGGTATCTAACTAATAAAGACTATTAAATTACTAGCAATGAATTATTACTAAGACAAGTGGATTACTTGAATATAAACCCACACATCTAGTTCATCCAATCCTCCTCAATCCATTACCCAATGCAGTGCCTCATATCTGTGAATTACCCACAAGTCACTGCTCCTAGCAACAATCAGATAGGGATTTGAAGAGACCCAAAATGCACCAATACAAAAATGACTGTGAGGCACACTGCAGACAGATACAGTGAAATAGTTCAGTTAGAAACAGAGTTGCCTTTATGGAGAGGCAACTTTATCATGGCAAGGACAAGGAAAGGAATCAACATTTCAGGTAATCAACAACGCCCACTAAGCAAAGACATGCTCAAGAGGCAGTGTAAATAAGACAAGGTATGTACAGAGGTTAAAAGGTAAAAGGAACCAGTCCTAAAGAAAGAAATAAAGAAGAGCAGTGGATCTTCTCACAATCTAAATTCTCTCCTAATGCTTACAAACATTCCCAAGGCTCCACCTAGACACGTTGCTCAAACCCTTGATTAAATATGGTGCTCTAAGATGGGTGGAGCACAGTTAAGAAGCATGCAGAGATCCGGCTGCACAGACAGAAATGAACAAACATAACAGTTCCTGTGCTAAATGAACCCATGTAGCAGACAATTAGGTATCAGACTGAGCTTCAGAATCTGCAGACGTATCACCTCCTAAACAGCAAAACCCAAGTTCTCTAAACTCATGTATGCACGTCATCTTTACAGTTTGTTTGGTAAGAACCAAGCACCCACTAGCTACAATATATGCTTCCTCAATACTAGTAAAATAAAAAGGAATATGGCAACCAAAACCAGAAAGAAAAGTACTGCTGCTTAACACATATATTGTGCTCCTAATGCCAGGGAAATTCATTTATTCTTGCCCAGCAGACTAGAGGGCTATTGTAAAAGTTAAACAAAGACAGATGTGAAAGTAGGCAATACAATGCCAGCATGAATCAGACAAAACTACCATTATGGGGGTGCCGTATCTTATAACTTAAGAATCGCACACAAATACCCAGAATACTTTCCCCATCTATCTGCATTTTGTTCAGTGCACTCACAGCACTTCACAGGTATAATTAAATGAAGTTTCACAGTATCCCTCCCTTTAGATGCAGAAATGTATTGTTGCCATCATCTCTATTCTACAAATGGGGAACTGACTTTAGAGAAATGAAATACTCAAAGCCACACAGTGATCCTGCAGCAGAAGTACGTTTACAATTTAGGGCAACATAGCTATGACACCCAGGAGTGTGAAAAACCCACACCCCTAAACACCCACAGCTATGCTGACTTAACCCCTGGTGTAGATACAGGTAAGTCAATGGAAAAATGTTTCCATCAATTTAATGTCTCTCAGGGTGGTGGTATTCCTACTACACCAACAGAAAAAAACCCTTCTGTTGCTACAGGCTGTATTTACTTTGTTCCTATAGCTAGTTAATTTGGCTGCAGTAGTCCCCGCACACACAAACTACAAAAGAAACCAGATAATCTCAGAATTTTAGGCCCTAATCCTGCAGACATTTAAGCACATATGTAATTTTACCATTTAACCAGTAAGGCCAATGACACTAAAGAGAAATAAAGTTATATATTTACATAAATATTTGCTAGATCAGGGTCTAATTAATTTGTTAGTTAATGCTATTGAATTCATTGGGACTCCCTAAAGACTCAAGGGTTAACACCTAGAATGGTGGTTTTCCAACTTTTTTCCTCATGACCCAGTTGAAAAAAATCATTTATGTCCCCAACCCAACATCATCATCTTTGAGCAATGCATTCCAGTCTTTTAGCGGTGGTAGCAGGGGGCTCTGCAGCCCAGTGCCCGAGGATCTGTGACCCAGTACTGCGTCCGGACCCATGGTTTGAAAACCACTGTCCTAGAAGACCAACTGCAGGACAAGGACCAATACTAATAAAATGCTTTGAAAATGCAGAACATTCAAATATTCATCATTACAAGTTTCCCTACCTATTTTGCCAACAACTTAGTAACAGAATAATTTTAAAGGGGACAGTTATTTGTCATTATGTTATTGCTTTACTTTTTACATTTCTTCCAACTCAGGCAAGGAAATATCCATGAAGTCCCACTTCTCCTCTGTTTATACTTGGTTTCCTTTTCCTACTGCCACAACAGATGAGTTGCCTTATACATACGCTGCAGTGCATTGCTTATTTGTCTCCACAGGAATTCATTTCTTTCTTTAATTCATAGAACCATTTACACCCCTGATACTCAGACTGTGGCTCAGAGCCGCATCTCTTTAATGTGTCTCTTGTTGCTCTTTGCAGCACATGATATTAAAAGGTTGTATGATTTAATTATTAACCAATCTAAGTTATTAATCAGTCAAGATACTTTTTACTACGTTAACTAATTAAGTTATCAATTTGCACTACCTTATTAACTCCCTTACTGTGAGAATGTGAGATAGCTCGTATGATAGAAATATTTGTTTAAATATGAATAGTACTACAGTAAATGAAAGAATGAATTCTCACTTCTGTGGTTCTTTTGGGTAATGTAAATGGCTAATTTGGCTGTTGAACCACTGTCAGAATCATTGAATTCTACTACTCTTGGGTTTTGAAGGAACTTTGTTTCGCAGAATCTAAAAACTTTGGGCCAAATGGAGTTGACAACATTCTTTAAAACAAACAAGGAGTGCCATGGCACCTTAAAGACCAACAAATTTATTTGGGCATAAACTTTTGTAGTGGATTGTAACCCACAAAAGCTTACGGCCAAATAAATGTGTTAGTCTTTAAGGCGCCACAGGACTCCTTCCAGAGGGGTGCCATGTTAATCTGCATACAGCAAAAAACGAGAGTCCTGTGGTATCTTAAAGACTTTCTTTGGGCACCAGTAAACCCCCGATTCTCTAAAGAATCGCAAATTGAAGAGAGCCGCTGGGCGGGAAGTCGTGT
>ML688418.1:340651-353734 GCA_007922175.1 Pelusios castaneus
CTGTTCGGGCCAGCCCCCTAGCTCAGTCCAGGGGAGCCGCCAAACCTGGCAGCTCCCATAATATGTCAATTTCACTGCTCAGCCAGAGCAGTGAAATTGACATATTTGACAGCTCCAATGTCCCAGAGTGCCCTCGATTGGCACTCTGGAACATTTCTGGAGGCTGTCTACCACGGAAAAAGCATACACACGAGCATTACTGCGGAACAGCTGTTCTGCAGTAATGCTTACCACTCTCATTTGAGTGGTTTTACTATTGCGCGGCAAGATGGTGTTGCCGCACAACAAGAAAAATGAATGTGTGTACACAGTCAGCTTTATTATGCGATAAGGAGCCTTATCGCGCAATAAATTGATCGTGTGTACATAGCCTGAGATTGCAATAAACTCACTGGGAGGACCTGTTCCTTTAGCTGTGCGGGGTGCACTCCCTAGTCCTACCAGCGTGGAAAGGAAGGAACTTGGTGCAGAGTAGTTGAATCACCACCCTGAATTTATCCAGCTGGTGCCAATTATTGGGCCAACCAATTTCTTGTTTTGCCAGACTGTAATTTTAGTCAAAAAATAGTTAATGATAATACCCCAGTTGTGCTCATGGTGAAGTAAGGTGCCAAGTGGTCATGTTTCAAAAAACCACCATTGCATCTATGCAGGCAGTTGAAGCAAAAAGTTTATTACAATGCTTATTCTCTGATAATAAGAAGGTCCCAATCTTGCAAAAATGTATACATCTGATTGACTTTACTGAGTAGTCTCATTGGGCAGCCTTTTGCAGCACTGGGGCCTAAGAGCTTCCACCCATTTGCACAGCAATCCATTATGTTTTGCCATTTATATAATTCTTTGGTCCCTTACTGAATGTATTTGGGAGCCTGTACTACTTGCCAAAATCCCTTTAAACAAGTTAATTTTCTCTGGGCCAAATCCTAAACTCCTTATTTGGACAAAACTCTCATTGGGTTCTGTAGGAACTGAGTAAACACTCAGAAAGCACTACAAGGATTGGTTCAGACAAGATGAAAACTTGACACAGTTGTATGGCTCTAAATTCTTTCTGAGCATGTGGCCTAGATCAGATGATCCTTACTAAATCTACACAGACAGAATCCAATTGCACCTTCTCTCATCTTAAAAATGAGTCTGTCAAGAATTAAGTCTTCATCCCTACTAAGCCTCCCTGTGATATATGACAGGAACTAGAGCGTTGGATCTGAACAAGAACTTTGGATCCACCACTCCCAAACTTTGAGATTTAGATCCTGGTCTCCACCTGAAGTTTGCAGTTTAGGCTCATCTTCACTTGTGAATTGTTCATGTGAATGCAAGTTGTGACCCAGCCATCCTGGGATAGCCACCTGAAATGCCAAGATCAAGGCAGGCTGCAAAAAAGAAAGTAAATTCTGTCAGTATTGATGGGTGACCAGCCTTTTTGGCTTGAGAGCCACAACTATAACTTTTAGAACCCTGAGTGGCCACCAGTCTATTTAATTAAATTTACATTAAAATTAAATTAATTACATTCAAATTAATTTTAATTACAATTAATTAAAACAATTAATTCAATTTAAATACAATTTTTAATTAAATAGACTAGTAGCCCTTCAGGGTTGTAAAAATTATATTTGTGGCCCTCGAGCCAAAAAGATTTTTTAAAAATTTGAAAAAAATTCAAAGTATTTTTTTTTAAAAGTGGGGGGGGGACTGGATGCCCATGAACAGGGCCAGTTTGTGGGTAGGTGTGTGGGCCCCAGCAACAGCGCAGCTCCCACCCTTCCCCATCCACACCATGCCAGCCTGTAGCCTTGGCCCCCCCATAGCTCCCCGTCATGCCATGCTATCCGTGGCCACCACCAGCAGCCAGCACGCATGACAGCCCTCCCCCCAGCCATGCTGCGTTGGCCTGCCCCCTCCCAGCATGCCCCCCCTCCCCCAGCCACGTTGTGCTGGCCCACAGCCCCTGGAGCCCTGCAAAAGGTTGAGAACCACTGGTCTGGAGAGTTAAGCCTGGGCATCAAACCTCCTTTTGTGCATCTGCTTGGCAATACAAATAAAACTCAAAAACGTCTGAGTAAGACAAAGGGTGGTTTACACACAAAATCCCCATAACCATTGTCATGGTGCAGTGAATTTCATCCTGAGTATTTGTACAACAGTGACTCATCATATGCTCATAAACACTCCTGCACGCAGACACCCATAATATGCATGATGTTAACACATTGCACCATAATTTTATTATTGAGACACATGCTAATTTTTTATGCTGCCCTTATTCAAGCAAACTGCAATTTAAATCAATGGTCCAACCCTAAAGTAAGCCTTGCGACCTGACACTTAGGAGGGTAGGGAGGTAATTCCAGGGCTGTCCCTGGAAGGGCGGGAGGCTGGGGGTGTGGGTGGTTGAGTGGGGCAACTGCTCCAGGCCCTGCAGTTCAGCGGGCCCCACACTGTCTCCCCCCACCCCCACTGGCTTTGGCAGCAAGCCAGCCCAGGAAAGGGGCAGGAGAGCGGGGCCCAGTGTCTGGGCCATCTTGCGCCCTGGGCGGGGCAGAAGTGTGGGGCCTGGCCTTTGATCCAGGGTGGCACTTCTCACCAGCACCAAAGGGTGTTGTGGTGGCCCCCATGGGCCCCTATGGACCTCCTGGATAATTCAGTTAGCTCAGCTCTCTGATGACGTCTGTTGCAGAACAAGGGGACTGAATGAGGCAGTATCTCATTTAAGTTCCAAAGGGGTAGCCATATTAGTCTATTGCAGAAAAACAACAGAGTCCTTTGGCACTTTTAAAAGTGCCACAGGACTCTGTTGTTTATCTCAATTAAATATTAACTGTGTTCTGTGCTGTCATCTACTGGAGAGCAAGGGTAATAGACTAATAGAGGCAGCACCTCATTTGCATATTCACAGAATCATAGATTAAGATTGGAAGGGACCTCAGTAGGTCATCTAATCAAACCCCTGCTCAAAGCAGGACCAATCCCAACTAAATCATCCCAGCCAGGGCTTTGTCAAGCCAGGCCTTAAAAACCTTTCAGGATGGAGATGCCACCAGCTCCCTAGGTAACTCATTCCAGTGCTTCACCACCCTCCAGTGAAAATGTTTTCTTAATATCCAACCTAGGCCTCCCCACTGCAACTTGAGACCATTGCTTCTAGTTCTGTCATCTGCCACCACTGAGAACAGCCTAGCTTCATCCTCCTTGGAACCCCCTTTTAGGTAGCTAAAAGCTACTGCCAAATCCCCGCTCATTCTTCTCTTCTGGAGACTAAACAAGCCTAGTTCCCTTAGCTTAGCCTCTCCTCATAAGTCATGTCCTCCAGCCCTCTAATAATTTTTTATGCCCTCCGCTGAACTCTTTCCAATTTATCCACATCCTTTCTGTAGTGGGGGCCCAAAAGTGGACACAATATCCCAAGTGAGGCCTCACGGTGCCGAATAGAAGTGATTAATCACTTCCCTGAATCTACTGGCAATGCACCTGTTAATACAGCCCAATATGTTGTTAGCCTTCTTGGCAATAAGGGCACACTGTTGACTCATATCCAGTTTCTTGTATTAACTACAGAAGTTTGGAAACACTGGAGTATAACTTGACTAAGTTTTGTACTTGTGACAACTTTTTAAGATTACTCTGTTGAGAACTCAACCGGGCAAACCCTGAACAATGTCTGGATATGGGATCATCCTAATGAGAGCTCACATTTGCAAGGTGAGATAAGAGGCCCTGGACAGTCCAAAGAACAATGATAGAGAGAGTGCACATTTCTGGTTTGTTTAGCAGTGTTCTTCTCTGGGAGGCAGGGATTGTGATGGGTTCTTTAAGATGTTCGATCCTCCTCATATTTAAGTGAGCTGAACTAAGAGCTGTAATTGCTTGATGTGGGCAGAGCCCACTAAAGATTTCAGTCACCTGTCCAGTGGCAATTCTGGTATCTAAGCAACAGAGGCAGCCTTAGGCTATCTGGGGCCCTAGGTGAAGGCCCATTGTCGGGCTCCCTATAGGCTCCCTGCTGCTGGCCCCACCCCCCATGGCCCTGCTGCCCCGCTAGGGGCCCCAAAACCTCCCCTGCAGCCCTGGCTCCCCGCTGGGGTCCCCACCCATGGTCCCGGCACCAGTCGCCAGCCTTGTTCCCCCTCCCCCCCAGCGGCCCCAGCTCTGGCCTCCATTCCATCCCCACAGCCCCTTCCCAGGCTGTCTGCACCTTCCATGGCTTCCACTCCTGCTGCCAAATGAGGCAGATGCAGTTTTTGGGGTAAGCAAAGCAGGCAACCGCTCCTGCTGTCTACTGAGTTGGGGACGTGGCCCCTTACTGCTCGGGGCCCTAGGTGGGCACTTGCTTCGCCTACCCCAAAAGCCACCTCTGCTGAGCAGTAGGCAAAGCAAAGTAGGGGTTGGGTCCATCTAAAGTCAGCAGCCTCCAAATGGAGAGCGGTGGAGTCAGTATTGCATGCACTGTGGTGGAGACGGATGAATTCATAGTAACACTGAATGTCAGCCTAGTGACTCTGGTGTAGCCTCCTTGTCCTAGCTGATCAACATAGCAAGGCAGGCAGCAGAGCCCCCAAAGCTGCTTACAACACAGAGATCCTGATATTCCTGGTCACTTGGGACAAGAAACAATGAGTGAGGAAGTTGGGGACCCACAGACTGAGGGTGAGAGGCTGGGAAGCAGAACAAACTGCATCAGGCACTCAGGGCCAATTGTTTGGGGCTGTGATTTATGCACCTTGATGGATGGCATGAAATTATAAATATTTGTCCCAGTTCAGTCTGGCCTTTCCATTTTCAACTCCCCCACTACCTTCCAAATAAAGTTTGTTTGTTTAAACTGCTGTGCCTGTGTGTACTGATTTACCTAGTGAAGGTGCCCAGAGTGGTTATAGGTTTTCAGATTATTGGATGGGGGCTTCAGCCAAAAACTTAAGAAATTGTAGAGAATCCCCTAAAATAAGAACCTGGCCATTGTAGCTGCCGATCCTACTGGCAGAAGGTTAACACTAGGATATGCACCTTCTGAGCAATCTGCAATTTCCCCATACTTCAGCCAGAAGTTGCCAGCTTAAGGACTTGCTAAATAAAATCTATGTCAGGACCTCAGGATTTTTAACCACCATGATTAAGTAAAAATTATATCAAAGTATAACTTTGCAAGGCTTTACAGAATAAGATATGTTCTTGCTCCACAGATCTTACAATATAAGGGTTATGAAGCAAACAACTGTGAGTGGCGAGATAGCAGTTCAGGAGTGGAAGGGCGAAGAGATATTTGATGAGATGAAAGAGGGATTGATTGAACTGGTGGATTTTAAGGAGATTTGAAGATAGGCAGTTGGTAGAAAGGGACAAGAGATCTGCTTCAGGCTTCTAAGGAGCAGAATGGAACAAAGACACTAAGCATAGAGGAAAGAAAAAGGATAGAGGAGTGAAATGGGCATTAGGAGAAAATGGGAGCAGAGATGGGTTTAGACAATATATGTAGAATCCTGTCTGTGAGGATGAGGAGTCTAAATTTCCTAGTGGTATATTGTGGGTTATTGGCCACTAGTGAGCAGGGTGGAATGACCACCCTACATCTACATTTTAGGAGGGTCCCTGTAACCTCTTCTGAGGTGAACATGTGCTCAGTGATGAAGGGCCCTTCATTGCTCTTCTGTGTCTGCTGGGCTGTTCATAGTTGTGTTTGGACTATCCCTGAAGTGTTCCTCCTCCAGTCCTCCTCCTGGAATACGATGAGCTACCCAACCCAGCTTTGTCCTGGCCCCAGGTCCCAGATAAGACCAGTTAAAATGCAATAATCTGGTCAGGAGCATTTCAGAGCAAGTGAGCCCATCACAGGGGTGTCACAATGCTGATGACCTCATCTCTTCAGTATTTTCTGTCAGAAACAATCCCGGTATCTCAGTGTCAGTTTCCCCAGCTCTGTGAGGACTTTCCCAGCCAGGCTCTATTGCTGGCAGAGATGGGACCAAGCCAAAGAATTTATATCCAGATTTGGATTTCAAACTTTTCTCGCAAAGATGGGGTCCTGAGGTCTTGGGGTTTGTTTCAGGCCCATCCCTAGTTTCTACAGTGATAACAGACCAGAGCCATAGGGACCATTAGCAAAGCAATTGACCTCCCAAGAGCAACGTATCTCTGGATTGTACTTAGCAAGGGTTCGAGGGGACAGCTGCCCATTCCCTAGCTTTCCTGGGTTCATTCTCTCTGCCTGTGAATGTGAGGGAAGGAAAGATGAGGTTTCCAGGTCTGAGGTGCTAAGTTCAGAACCAGATTTCACACACCCCAGTGTCACAGAATCTCTGGCTATGTCTACACTTGCACTTTTAAGTTGACTTTAACTAAGTCTACTTAACTAAGTCGACTTAAAGGCAACTTAGTTAATGCGACTTAGTGTGTCTACACTTCAAATTAAAGTCGACTTAAAGGGGAACTTACAAAGTCGACCTAGAGCGTCCACACTGGATGCTCTAGGTCGACTTTGTGGGGCTAGGGGGACCTTGGGCAGGTCCACGGTGGCAGAGGGGGGCACGCCCTGTGTGCAATGGGGCAAAGGGGGACAGGGACCCTGGCAGGGCAGAGCCCTGTGTGTGATGCTGTCTGGATTTAGGGAAGCATTTATGATATTATTTTCAATGGATATCTCATAAATACTATAATCCATAGGAACTATGTCATATTTGGTATCAATAGAAAGGTAGTAATTTGCTGGGAATGATTATATAGTTTATGTCTAGGAATTCTATTTCCATTAGAAGTTAGGAATTTGATGTTATATCCATATTTTAACTTGTGTCATTCTGGAGGAATGCTTTAGACGGGAGGGTGTGAACAACCATTGTCTCCTTAATGTTTAGGGATTTTCCAGGTAGAATGGTCCCAGGGAGTATCCTGATGAGCCATTAAGGACATAAAGAATACAACCATTGTGTCCTTAATGGCTCATCAGTTTACTCCCTGGGACCATATCACCTGGCAGATTCCTTAACATTAAGGAAAGAATGGTTGTTCACACCCTCCCGTCTAAGGCATTTGGCCAGAATGACACAAGTTAAAGTATGGATATAACATCAAATTCCTAATTTCTAATCAAAATAGGATTCCTAGACATAAACTATATAATCATTCCCAGCAAATTATTACCTTTCTATTGATACCAAACATGACATAGTTCCTATGGATTATAGCATTTATGAGATATCCATAGAAAATAATATCATAAATGCTTCCCTAAATCCAGACAGTGTCACACCCTGCCCACATGCCCTGCCCTTTGGGGGGCATGCCAGGCTTCCCCTGTGCCCCCCGGCAGGGAGGGCATTGGTGTAGCCCTGGGGTAGCCCTAAGTCGATTTAGGGCTACCCCCAGGGCTACACTGGCTTAATTCGACTTTAAAAAGTCGAATTAAGCCTTAGGTCGAGTAGAAAGGTGGTTTAATAAAGTCGACTTAATTTTCATTAAGTTGACTTTATTTTGTTTAAGTCGACTTAAGGAAGCTGCTTAAGTCGACTTAAGCAAAGTGTAGTGTAGATGCAGGGCAAATTAAGTCGACTTAAGCCAAGCTTAAGTCAACTTAATTTACCAGTGTCGACGCAGCCTCTGTGTCTTGGGTTTTGGTTTGGTTTTCACTAGGGATGAGGGATCGCTTTGAAAGTCAGGTCTCTTGGTTTAGGTTCCAAACCTCCTAAAAGTTCAGAGTTGATAAGATTTTTTTTTAAAAAAGGTTCAAATCCCTCTCTAGCTTGTACACTTCAATACTGGCTGAAATTAGGCAACTTGAGAGAAAATGAGATGTGGGTAATGACTAAAAGGGCTTCATCCAAAACCCAGTTACATCAATGGGAATCTTACCATTAAATTCAATGGACTCCACATCAAGCCCTAAAAGTACTCAATCTATTTAATGGGTTATGGGGGGGGGAGACCCAGGGGATGAGGGAACAAGATGAGTGTCAATAAATCTACTAAAGAACCATATAATGAGAGAATAAGAATTATTCACAGCCTCAGAGGGGGATAGAATAAGGAGCAATGGCCCAAAGCCAGGGAGGGAAACACTGAGCTGAGACATTAAGGGAAATGTATTAGCAGTAAAAGCAATTGATTACTGGATTAAACTAGCAAAGGGAGGTACCATCAGGGCAGAGATTAAAGAACGGGTGAGATAAAGCTTTAGCACAAATGACAAATGAGAGGCACTAGAGACCGTGAGCTAGTCCTCATAAAACTTTATTAAACATTTTTCCTCCTTTCCATATTATTTCTATTTTCATCTTCTTTTCACAAAGTCTATTTCCAATCTGTGTCTTTTCATTTGTCTCTTGATACATTGGTCTTCTGATCCTCATCCAATTGTCCTCTTTCATAATTGCAAAGCATCTTATTTAAAGATGTGACTATTTTATTGTAAATAATAAAATAGTGATCTGGGGAGTTGTTTGTTTTTTGCCCCTAAAGTGTTTGAGTCTAGGAAATTCAGTCCTTTGAACTGAAGACTAGGTGGGAAAAGAATGGACGAGAACTCATGTTGAATGGGTGTATGGGAAGGGAATAGATAGATGTTAATGATGTACTGAGGATAGAGATCAGTCAAAATGCAGCAATGCACACTCACTGGCCATCTGCAGTTTTAGTTCTAAGAGTTGGTAAAAATGGTAACACTGGGGTGTCAAAGGGGAATGGCACTGTCTTTCCATTATTTACTCTCTCTCATGCCCCTGTAATTGGGAGGTAAGGCTGGGGTAGCAGAAGGCTCAGCAAATTTTAATATTTTTGCTATAATAAAGCAATGATTTCCAAAGATCTCAGAGTGCATAAGAATCTTGAACCTATACAACAGAGAAAGAGAGTAGGAGATTGGAGTTGGCCACAGCTTACATGTATTTGTTGTCTGACATGCCATCTTTAGTCTATATATTCTTCAGGGCAAGAGAAGACCTGTCTGTAGTTTGTAAAGTTCAATGCATATTTACAGAGCTATATACAAATATAACCATAAACCCATCCTACATTCCTTGTTTCCACTCCATGAAAAGGAGATAAACAACCTCCCTCCAAGCATTTCTCACTTCCATGCCATGGAAAGAAATCAAACCTCTTTTGTCTTTCACCTTCTTTACATTTGTAATTATGTTGCTAAAACAATAAGGGGAATTAAGTGCCATGCTTCAGGGCTTCAGCTGTTCTCTCACAGAGGTCAGGAAAGAATCCCTCCCCCAATTCACCATTGATTAGAATTGACGAGCTATAGTAACCATGTGTTCATCCAAATAAGCAGAGACTGTGAGGTCACAATACATCACACAGGGCTCTTAGGATTAGCCTTTTCCCAGTGGGAGTGTTTATTTTTGGCCAAAGCAAGGGAAATACTTATTTTAGAAGCAGATCAGGACTCTTGAGAATTAACCAACTGTACAACTGTAAATACCTACCACAGGATTTAATGGCACCATGGGTTGTCCTGGGTTGTTTCAAATGCACTTGCTATTTTTCATTCTTTACAGCAGTTGAACCTAGAGTGTTTTCCTAATGACACCTGAAGCACTGGGATCTTTGTACAGAAACACCTAGGTATTCTGGAGAAGTGCTAACTTGCTTAGAGCAGCATAGACTACAAGTGAAGAAAGCTAAGGGCTTCAAATGCTATAGTGGCACCATGGTAATGATTCGGTTTAGACATTACCTACACAGACAGGAGGGATTCTCCTGTCAGTGCTGGTAATCCATCTATCCAAGAGGTGGAAGAATTTTTCTGTCTACCTAGCACTCTTTATGTGAAGACTTAGGGTGGTGTAACTATGCTGCTTAGAATGATGTAGTTATGTTGATGTAATTTTCTAGTGTACATCAGGCCTAAATATCAGTTTTTACAACAAAGTCTGTAGTCACCCTATGAATGCCAAAGACAAACCCAAGAACTTAACAGGTTGCAGACAGAATCCAGGCATCCCACCCAGCTGGAAAATGTTTTTACCGTTGTCATTTCTAGTTGTGTTAAATTACTGTGGACACATTTTAGAAAAATGCTGTCAGCTGTTGTGTAGGTACAGTTGCTTAAATGTTACAGCTTCCTGACACCAAAGGAGGGGGGAGACAAAAATAAAGTTCCCTAAAAAAGTTCAGGGTACCAGATTCATCAGGAAAATGGAAACAGTATGAGACTCTTGCCAGGTGCGCAGGGGAGTGTGTTGACTAGAGGGGAGCTTATACCACAGGAAAAAGGATAGCTCCTAAACATGGAAGAAATGTCATTATCCAATGCACTAATCCTTAAACTCTAGCAACCTCTTTATTATTTATTGACTACCAGCCAGTCCAGCAATAGATCTGATTTCTACTGAGGATGGTGGAGGGATATTATGTGGTGATGTAGTTTTGGGCTCTTTGGCTATGTCTACACTTGTTAAAATTAGTTCGAATTAGTTAGTTTGAACTAACTAATTCAAACTAATTTTAGTTAGTTTGAATTAGCTTAATTCGAACTAGCATGGCCACACTAGAATGTTAGTTCGAACTAAGCAAGCACTTGCTTAGGTCAAATTTGCGATCCCCATTCATTCCAATGGCCAGTTAATTCGAACTAAGAAATTAGTTCGAATTAACATGGCCACATTGGTTAATTTGAACTAGTTAGTTTGAATTAACCCCTTAGTTCAAATACCCTAATCGAACTTATTAGTTCGAATTAAGGAAGCCCTTAATTCGAACTAACTAAAGCCTAGTGTAGCCATGGCTTTAGTTAGTTCGAATTAAGCCTCCTTAATTTGAACTAATTTGCCAGTGTAGACATAGTCTTTTATGGTGATAAGTGTTGTGCCAATGGATGTATAATCAGGACATAGGATGCTATGCAATGAAGCTGCCTTGTTTCATCTGATGGTTCTGGGACATAGCAAGAGGAAAAGAACGGGGGGAAGGCATGAATTAGAATGTAAGAATGAATTGGACTGTCTTTAAAAGGAATGGTTTAAATTATTTTTCAATGGGACAAGATGGGAGAGAGTTTCAAATTAAAAAATAAAGAGTGAAGGGATTTTATGCAATCTTAATGAAAAAAATCACTAGCAAGCAGACACTAGGCCAAGCCAACTAGATTTCAGCCCAAAGAGTGAATGTTTTTGGTGCATGTGAAAACTAATGGTTAGAATGCAAACTCTTTAGCAGATGTCTGCTGGGAGAGCCAACCTCATTATTCTTTCCTTAGTGTCAGCTTACTGCTCTCGTTCTACTTTGTCTGGAACCACAGACCTTTATTTTACCATGAAGGTAATTATAAGCTTTGATTATGTTCCCACATCTCCTCTTTTCTAATTATATCAGTTTAGTTCCCTCTAGCTCACTCATATTTCTGATGACAAAATCTTTTGAAATAGCAAAGATGCTTGTCCTTTATGTTGCTGTGAGAGATGATCACCAAGAGAGATTCTTATTGCAATGGCATCCTTCTGGTTTGGGACAGCATGACCTAGATGACTCCCAAATCAGCCTATGCTTCCTGACGCATTTTATTAATTCAATAGATTGTAATAGTCAACATTTAATTATTTGCTGCCACCCTGTGATTAAACTGGGTCATTCCCGCTTCGCTGAAAACTTTTGTTTCTGAGCCTATGTCTACACAATAAAACAGCATGGATGACCCTCCCACCTCTGGATCCTAGAACCCAGGCTCCAGGCTGAGCTTGAATGTCTACACTGTAATTTTATAGCTCCACATCCTGACCCTCATGAGCCAGAATCACCTGACATGGGCCTGCTGTGGGTATTTTATAGTAGTGTAGACATACTTGAATGGACATGATTCTCCATTGTTTTGCCCCTTATGCTGTCATTTACACACATACAAATTGGGTGTAAATTGCTTCCATACCAGGATTTTCCACTTCTTCTCCCTCAGTGGGATTTTCATTGCTTCCTACAGAGAGCAGGTATGTTTCAGATGAATTCATTTTAGATGAATTTTCTCTTTTTTTGAGTTATAGAGCAAACTTTTTTTCCTTTTTAAATGTTACTCCCTATTTTTTGGCATCTCTTAATGCAAAACAACTTTGTTCCAAGATTTATTTATTATAGATTATTTTACAGCAACAAAAGTGTGTGAGGTGCTTTAAAGAATACATAGAGATAAGACATCTGCCTTGAAGACCCCATAGCCAGGTCAGTGTGGAGGAGATGAAAAGGATTAAGCCAAAAAGCTAATACATGAGCAGCCACATTAGACACATGGCTTGAGAGTTCCATCGTTTCTTTCATTTTCCATTTTATTTTTTTATTTTTGTTAGCACTTCGTAGGTGCAAGGTGGGAGGGCCAGGACAGAAAGGCCCCATGAAAGAAGGGTGTAGCCAGGATTAAAGTGGAGAAAACCCTAGGGGGCATAGTCAGAGAAAGGATTTAAAGTATAGGTGAAGGAAAGGGGCTGGGGAAAGGACATGGGGTGTATGTATGGAGTTGGAAAGCAATGCAATGTGGTTGAAGCAGAGGAGGCAAGGAGTAAAATGTGTAGACAATGGAAAGGATGGTGGGAGTGGCTCCACTGGAGTTGCTTCCACTCATACCAGAGCAGAAATTGACATTGTGAAAAATTTTGTGATCTATTTGTCACAGTTGTGAGGCAAACACAAGCCAGATCCCTGTCTTGCCATTCACTCCTCAGCAGGTGTAACTCTCCCAGCAAGTGTGTGCATAACCATCTGTCCTTCCCATTCTCTGTCCAGTGGTGCAAACCTTTCAATGTCAAAGTGCACAGAGGGACTCCAGGCTGGTCTGCCCTACAGAGCTAAGTTGGCTTACCTATTTTGCTCAGTGAAAAAATTCACACACTGTGCAAAGTAATAAAGCAGACCTAAGCCCTGATGTAAATACTGCTAGATCGGCCTAGCTATCCCCTCTCTGAGAGGTGGATTTACTACAGGGATGGAAGATCCCGTTCACCGCTGTAGAGAATGTCTATACTGAAGTGGTACAGCTGTGACATTTCTAATGTAGAAAGACAACAGAGTCCTGTGGCACATTTAAAGACTAACAGATTTATTTATCGCATGAGCTTTCGTGGGAGAAAATCCCACTTCGTCTGACGAAGTGGGATT